>PVIC010004098.1:0-31762 GCA_004025085.1 Thryonomys swinderianus
ACATTGAGATTCCACCTCACTCCACAAAGAATGGCTGCGATCACAAAGTCAACCAACGATAAATGCTGGCGTGGCTGTGGGGAGAAAGGAACCCTTCTACACTGTTGGTGGGATTGCAGACTTGTGCAACCATTGTGGAGATCTGTGTGGAGATTTCTCAGAAAACTAGGACTACGGGTCCCATTTGACCCTGCTATAAGTTTATTCTCTTTTAGTTTTAAAGAGCTAATTTCTCCAGTCAGTTAAAAGGATTTTATAACATAGCAGTTCTTTTATGCATATAGTATGTATGACCATTGTTAAATTGCTTATGGACTTGGGTATGAGTAACAGGAAGTACTTAGCAAGTAACACTAACTTTCTGAAGCCTTCCTACTGAATGGTCACTGCTATTTTGAACTTATTTCCATAGAATTAAAACAAAAAGAATACTTGCGTGTCAAATATAGAGGTCAGATTACCTAGCAAGAATCTTGAATTTCCACCATATATAATTTATTGTTAATGTTTTCATACTACAAGAAGAGTTGTTTTCTTGACACTTTAAAGCATTTTAAATTGTTAAACTATTTTAGAGTAATGCAACTTGCACTTAGGTAATACTATCAGATACTTAGTACTAAGAGAATAACTATATATTGTTCCCAAGATAGAAGCCAATTTTTGTGAATCCTGTACATATTCTTTTTCATCATAAGTAGCTATTTTTAAAATTTTATTTTAGAATATATACCTAGTATGACATAGTTAAAATAATTATTTCAGTGATCAATTACCTGTTTATTGTTATAGCTAGAATCTGATACATATAAATTTTTGTAGTATTTCCAAGCAATATGCTAATTTGTGCACATTTTATATTAACTTGTGCACCATCAGAGAAATCAGCGAACACTCATAGTAAGCATGTTGGAAATTTAATGTGGCATCCAGAACTCAAACTTGGTACTTGAAATAAATTTTCAAAAAAGCCTGAAAAATATATTGAGGATTCCATGTGTAATTTCAAGGGGAAAAATTTATCATCTTTCCTATTTAAAAATCCTATATTTGCAACAGTTAATTTCAATAGGAAATAACACAGGATACCAGCATATTAGATAAACTAATAAAAGAAGAAATTTGAACTCTATCCAATTTTTAATGAGTATATATTTTATTTTTAAAATAATTCTGTTTGACTCTTTTACAAATTTTCCTACTCTTTTTTAAAATACTGCACTGTGCTTTTATTATGACTCATATCCCTCCATCTTTATAAATATTTATTTCAAAACAATCATTTTTCTAGTCTTTGATGTACAAGTTCTCATATTTGTTGTGTCTGCTGATACTTTCTCACAGTGATTCATTTCCTCAAATTATAATGTACAACTGTAAATTCATCTCCAACAGGTGGTGTGTATAGGATGTTGAATCTTAACCATGGGATGATTTTCTATTTGGCTCTACCTAAATTGGATGGGTTTTGCCATACATATCTGGACCAATTATAACACAAACATTTTAGATTAGGATACTTTAAGCCAAGCAAAAACAGAATGAATTTGAACTTTACAACTACCCACAGGCTGAGATGCTGGCTTCCTGTGGATAATGTTTTTTCCACTGAAGAGCCTACACAGAGAATAAGTGACCTTGTGGTTTCCTAGGCAAGGTCAGTCGCTAACGTCTTTCCATTCCCTATGGCTCCTGCTTGTGCTCAGGAAAATTATAGTTAGGTCTTTGGGCCAGGACAGTCTTCATGCATGTTTATCATTGAATAGAGTATAATTATACTATTGAATAGTGTACAATATCTAGTTTTAAAATGTCCTCTAGTTAAGACGACCTTGTAACTTATCATCTATATCAAAGTACTTTCAAAATTGAAAAGAAGCATATTATTAGTCCTTACTTTGGAGCAGCTGTCCTAGCCCTGATAAACTAGCACAGTGTTGCCCTACAGTGTCAGGCGTTTTGATTTCTATTCAGCTTACCAATTACTGCCTCATATTATTTGTTCCTCTAATTTCTGGAAGCCCATAGAATTTTCTGTCAATTTCCAGCTTGACAGTGTATCTAAATATTTTATTATTACATTTGATCCATGTGTTTATGTTGGGAGGAAAAGAATCTTTCTAGTAACAACTTCTATTGATGTGTTAACCTAAAATTTATGAATTTCATTACTATGCCTTTATAATCTTTTATTGTCTTACTACTTCTAAGTTTTAACTTATTTATAATTAATTTATTTCCATCATTAATAGATGACAAATAACTAAGCTTTTCTTTTAAAATTTTCACCTTAAAATTGCTGGCTGAATCTTATATTATTTTCTTAATGTTAATCATTCCCAGGGTACAATGAAATAATTGTTTTTTTTTCTTTTAACTTTACTTCACTACTGATAGCCCTATATTTCCTAGGATCTTATTACTCCTAGTAAAACTGCTTTGGGAGTAGAATTTACATATAATTACTGAATGATCAAAGTCAAGATTCCATTCTGTGCGAGCAGGACTACCAAAAGCTAAGAAAGTTCCAAATGGACTGAAGTACTAGGAAAACTAACTGCAAATAACACTGACACATGAAAAAAAGTTTGGCTGTTTTGAAATCTAAATTAAGTCAAAAGGAGCAGCACAGTTTTGTCCTGTATGGAAGTCCTGGCTGTCAGAATTGGGGTGGTTCAAGCTCAGTAAATGTGGCAGATTCTGTGTGTGCTGAGTTTAGACATACATGGCACAGCTACAGACTAGATGAGTCCAAGTGGGTTATGTGCTTTGAGAGGAAGAGTTAAAGCCTGTTGGAGTGTATTGTGTACTCCTTGTGGCTGATTTCTGTAAATAGATCCTTTTTTTTTTTTAAACCTGGTCTCTGGTTACTTCATTTGGATGCTACAGGCTCAGGCAGAGCACTCTAGACTGCCAAGGCACACTTGGCTTCAGGCAGGAGTTGGCAATAAACTTCATTTTTGAAAGCTGGCTTCCTGGGAACACTCCAGGTGATCTGCCTTCCACACTTCCTCTACTTTATTGGCCCCAGCTTTTCCCAAGTATCAGTGATCCAATTTGTTCTTACTGTATATTTCCATCTGGGTCCTTCTGATGACCAACCCATCTCCAGTTCTTTGTTCAATAAATCTTTTTACTTTCTTAAGTTTAAGATGGTCTATAAACTCAGTTTTTCATTTATGTACTATGTGTCTTGGCTTTGTTTAATGAAGATATAGTTTAGAGCCAAAATTTGAAGTAAAATAGAGTTAAGTATTTACCTAGACAGAAGAAAATAGTATGTTCTTTTTATTCCCAATAGTTCTTTTTAATGTTTTTTTAATAGTCCTTTGATTTCTTGGAAAACTGTTGTATTTTGATAATATCAGTAAAGCCACTACTTCTTTGTCATAGTGTGTTCATTTGAACATTGAAAGAGACACTGCATGCCTCATGCAAACACACAGAAACTTCTTGAAAGTACATTTGCGGGTCTACTCTGTCCAGTGTATTAGAATCACAGCCCCTGGAATTTATGGGATGCCACTGCTCCCTTCCCTGCCCTACATCCTCAGACCTGTACAGGTATGAGTTCTCTGACAGCATGCCAGTTCATGCACTGCTGAACAAGTATCTTCTGATTCTGTGTCTGCCTGTTGTCTAATGAAGGCTATATCTAATTGTAGAAATTGGAACCCTTTAAAACCTAAATCTTAAGTCTCAGCATAGAATACAATATATGTGGTTTGTTTTAACTGCTGCTTAGCTTATAAAACCACTAATGATTCGAAAATCCCAGTAATCTTATCTAAAAACCAAGCTATTTCTTATCTTGGGCCTTTGTGCCAGTTGCCCTCTTTCCCTGATACACTCTTATTACTGAGTAGAATATGAAATACCACAGTTTATCAGTTAGTATATTGGGTTTGTTTCCATTTTGGAGTTACTATGAATACAATTTAAAAATCAAAACTTTTTCAAACATTCGCATGCAGGTTTTTGTGATACAGGTTTCTATTTCACTTGGGGAAATACCTCAGAATGATATTGCTGAGCTGTTAGGAAGAAGTGGGCTTAAGAGATTTTAAAACTTTTTTCCAAAGCCTATCACCAGGAATACATGCACGTTTCATTTGCTCTGTATCCTGACCAGGATTTGGTGTTTTAGCCTTAATTTCAGACATATGATAATAGGTAATGACACTTCACTGTGGTTTTACTAACTTTTCATGAGTGTGATTAATTTCATTGAGCATCTTTTTATCTGCTTATTTTAAATTTATGTATTTTGTTTAGTGACATGCTTATTCATATCTATTGTCCATTTTATTAGGTTGTTTTTACTATTGAATTGTAAGAGTTCTTTTAGAAAAATGAAAATTCCATTTGTACGAGTATATTCAACTAATTCCTCTCAATATTCGCAACAAATATAGTGCCAGAATTTGTGAAGCAGCAACACTCTTTTGTTTTTTTGAGACAGGGTCTTGCTATGTAGTTCAAACTGGTCCTGAACTCACTATGTAGCCCAAGTAACTATGTAGCCTCAAACTCACAGCAATTGTCTTGCCTCTGCCTCCTGAGTGCTGGGATTATAGGTGTGAGTCACCACACCCCTCACTGTGGTATGTATGTGTTACCCAGATCGAACTCAGGATTTTTTGCTCACCAGGAAGATGCCAGAAATACTGAGCTAAATTCCCGGCCCAATAACACTAACTCTTGAAAAGGAGTTATGAGAATCGTATCACTAAACATAGCCACTATTAACACTTTATATATTCCTTTTTTTTTTTTTTTCTTTTGAGACCGGGTCTTGCTTTTTATTTCGGGCTGGCCCTGAGCTCACTATGTACCCTAGGCCAGCCTCAAACTCACTGTAGTCCTCCTGTCTCTGTCTCCCGAGTGCAGGGATTACAGATGTGAGCCACCACGCCTGACATTGTGGTATGTGGTTATCAGGGATTGAACTCAGGACCTTGAGTTTGCCAGGCAGACACTTCCTGATTGAAAACCCTGGCCCTGTATTCCTTTGTATAATAAATGTATATGTACTGATAGAAATATATAGAAACACATGTGTATACTATTTAAATTCTGCTTGTATTAAATGTTTTTGATAGAATGTTTTAATAGTTTCCCAACAGTATACCCTCTTTTTATATATCAGTATATTTAATTATATTCCTTCCTGTTGAACATTTACATGGAGTTTAGAAACTTAAATATTTACACTGGGAAAATTCCATTCTGTACTTCGTGAGTGTGTATGTGTGTGTTTTTATCCCCAGTGCCATGTAAATTTGAATTGTGCAACATTGATATCTTTTTTGTGTCAAATCCAATTTTCTGTGCAGAAAACTCATGGTTTGGTGTTCGTTTCAGCACTGTTTTTTCACTCTAAATATGACTATCATCTCCCAAAAAGGTATTCTAAAGAAGGAGGGGAAAGCAAGCCCTTCTAGTGCTAGTGAGTGCTGTACTTTCACAGATTCATTTAGAAATCAGGCTGGGCTGTGCTTTATTAGGAAGTTCATGTAAGGTTAGTGGTTCCCTATCAGAAAAACAAGTTCTTTATCTGGAATCAGGCAACCTTGAAATGAATTACAGAGTTGGAGGACAACATTTTTACTTTTTACAGGAACTATATTAGGAGGCTGGGGATTTAACTCAAGTAGTACCATGCCAACCTTGGACACACCGGGCCCTGAGTTTGATCCCCTCTACCACAAAAACAAACAACAATAACAAAAACATATATATGTATTAGGAGAGAACTAGTCTGATCTGAAAATGTATATATAGAAACACCAGCTGGAAAAAACTAAGAAATATTTAAGGAGCATATCTACTTCATATTTTTTTTTAAAAAATCAACCCCATAATTGTGTAAATAAAATAGGGATTAATGACCACTTTGCTAGTTTCTGTTTTGTTTTGTTTTTGAGACAGGGTCCTGCTTTGTAGTTCAGGCTGGCGCTGAGCTCACTATGTAGTCCAGGCAAGCCTTGAACTCAGCAATCCTCCTGCCTCCTCTACCTCCTGAGTACTGATATTATGGGCTTCAGGCACCAAACCCGGCCTTTGTGGTATGCAGTACTGATTGCTGGTGGGGGTCAATCACCACGCCCAGTACTGTATGTGGTTACCAGATGGAACCAGGGACCTTGCCCTTGCTAGGCAGGCATGGGAACCACTGAGCTAAATCCCTGGCCCTACGACATTTGAAAATAAAACAATCTAAATGAAGTTTTAAAAAAATGTAGTTGGTAATGGGAGCATCAAGTGCTGGATGGCCTGGAAAAGAAACTGAGGAAGAAGAATCATAGCCGTCTTCTAATGACTCACCAAGGCCTTTCACTCTAACATAAGGACAGGGACTAGGTTTGTGCCAAGAACATGTAGCTGTTTCTAAATACCTCAGGTATCCCACACTCAGGCCTAGAGATCACAGAGCTGAGATTCCAAAGCTTTCCCTTCAAATGAACTTTTAATGGGATCTGAATTATATGAATTTTATACCAATGGTATCACATCCTGAGATTGCTGTCCCCTAGATATTATGTGGAAAAGTTGGTCAGTGGTTACTTACTAAGTTACAATTAGATGACAGCAAGATGTTCTAGTGTATTGCACAGTAGGGAGACTATAGATAACAGCAATGTAGTGCATACTTGAAAAAGCTACAACAAAGAATTTTGAATATTTTCACCAAAAATAAATGGCAATGTTTGAATTGATTTGTTTAACCTGGCTTAGACATTAGAATGTATACGCACACGTATATGCACATGTGTGTGTGTGTGTGTGTGTGTACACACACACACACATATATAAATAAAATGTGCAGTTTTTCTTTTTCTTTGTGATACCAGGGATCAAACTCAGGCCCTTGTCCAAGGTTGGCACGGTACCACTTGAGCTAAATCCCTAGCCCCTTGTGCAGTTATTTTTATGTATAAATGAAAAAACAAATTTAATTAAGAAATACGTGGTTTTTCTGCAACTAAATAAAATAAAATATACTAACACAAGTCATAACCCCTAATATAAAACTCTTGATATTATGTTGCCAAGTTTTTTTTTTAAATCTGCCTTTTATCATGCACATAACAGCCCTAGCAGTGTCTGAAGCAGCACCTTCTAGGAAACATATTTCTACTTTTGTCTCAAAATGTAAATATTCAAATGAAGTGTTTGAATAATCAATAAAGCATATAACGTCACATCATTTTATGCAGATTTTGCTATTCCAAATATATTTTGGAGTATTTTATTATTTTTAAAATTACATTCAATATTTATTGGTAGTTTTTAAAATACAGAGCTCTGTAAACTAAAGACACTGCCTGTGACAAAATTTTTAGCAAGAAAGATACTGAAAAGTGTAACATAAAAAAAATCAGAAATAGGCTGGAGATTTAGCTCAGTAAGCATCTGCCTGGCAGGCACATTGTCCCTGGTTTGATTCCTGGTAACCACATACAACAATACTGGACATGGTTACTCAAACCCACCAGCAGTCAGCACCGCATACCACAATGGCTGGGCATGGGAGCTCATGCCTGTAATCCCAGCACTCAGGAGGCAGAGGCAGGAGGATGGCCAAGTTAAAGGCTTGCCTGGTCTACATAGTGAGCTCAGGGCCAGCCTGAACTAACTACAAAGTGAGACCCTATCTCAGAAAAAAAAAAAAATTCAGAAATAAGACAGAGTTGCACAGTGTGATAAGTACTATTCAACATTTTTTTGGAAGTTCTGGAGGTAAAATAAGGAAAAGAATCAAGAGGTTAAAACACTGAAAAGAGAAAACAGCTGCTATTAGATTTTATGAATGTTGACATAACAAAACCAAGTTAGTTGATAGAACTAATTAATAAAAGTAATAAAATTATAAATAATAACAGATTTTACCCAGACATATGGATAGTAAGCCAGTATGTTTTAAAAAAAACACACAACTTTAACTTTGTCATCCACCCTGCCCCAGAAATTTATTTATATTTATTCAAAGTAGACTATACTTATGACACTGGTAAAGACCTTAATATATCCAAACAAATGTAAATCCTATGAAGTGTTTGCTCTTCAATAAGTTTACCTCAGAATTATGAAAAAAATTCATGTTCAGAATTTTGGCACTTCAGAATTATAGACAACGGACAATAGATCTATACTTATGTCACAAGGCTTCTGTTTTGGAAAAATATTTTCTTTTAATATATTTTAGGCTTATATAAAATTTAAATCATTTTAAAAGTAGTAGCAAAACATTTCTTGGAACAATTTACATATACTTAATGATAATATTCATCACAGAGAATTTGTACCTGCACATGGTATGTCTTCCTTTCTTTTCATCTCCCCTTTCTGCTCTCCCCCTTATTTATAAAAGATTTGTTTTCAGTTTTATTTCTATTCTTTTTTTCTCATTCCCCTTTCTTCTTTCCCTCTCTCCTTTCTTGTTCCTCTTCTCATTTGAACATTTCCTTCCAGTTTTTCAATCTATTATACATTTTGGTCCTTATTTACACTTTCCGTTTTTTATACCAGAAAAACAATGCAGTATTAAACATGTGTGTCTCATGTATCTACTTAAGAGCATAATCTCAAGTGTGCTATTAAGCTAGAAAAGTCTCAAGCTTATCCTTTGTGACAAAATTGTACTTCATTTGTGTGTGTGCCATATATATATATATATATATATATATATATATTTGAATCTGTTTAATGAATTCTGTTTCTTTCCCATGTTGAGCATTCATAGTGTCCATCATTTTCTTAATATATATATTTTTTCATATATATATATTTATATATATTTTCCTATATATATTCATATATATTTATATATTTCCTATTATATATATATATATATATATATATATATTTGAATCTGTTTAATGAATTGTTTCTTTCCCATGTTGAGCATTCATAGTTTCCATCATTTTCCTAAGCGCCTCTGGTTTTCCTCTGTGAAATTATTTCTGATTTGATTTATTCTAGGGTCTCATTCGCCTTCTTTGTTACTTCTGTTATTACTACCTCAGAGAGTGCAGGTGGATGGGTTTCAAATTATTGCATCTCATTGTCCCCTGGGTTTGCCTTTGGTGAGCCAGAAGTTTGGGGTTGCCTCTTGTTTAAGTACCTTCACATTTTCTGCTTTTTTTTTTAGTTTAATCTGAATTGATACTTGTAAATTGCTTATGGCAAGAAGCTTTATTGCTAGTATTGAGAACCTTAGGGACATGACTTCTTGGACATATCTTCCAGGGGTTGCTGGCTTTTGAGTCTTTGCAGGGGCAGCAACTTTATATCCCCAATAAACTGAAAAGGGAGAATCATAGAGAACAAAGGAAGATTATGCAAACTTTGGGAAATTGGTGAGGAAGACAGGGAAAGGGAGAAGGAAGAAATGGAAAGAACAGAACAGCAGTGACAAAATATAAATAATACTTGTACTTATATTAAAAAGAACAATCAAGAAAAAAAGAAAATAAGAGAAAAAAAGTCCATTTGGGGACATGTCTGTGCTGTCACTGGTAGACAGAGTGACAGAAAGAGCTCAGATCCCAACAGACCAACCATTGGATTTATGACAGATTAGTAGCGAATCTCAACAAGGCTGCACTTTTAGTTCTTTTTTTTTTTTGGTGTGTGTTTGTTTTTGTTTGTGTTTTGAGACAGGGTCTCGAGGCTTTGCAGTTCAGGCTGGCCCTGAACTCACTATGTAGCCTAGGACAGCCTCAAACTCAGTCATCTCCTGTCTCTGCCTCCCGAGTGCTGGAATTATAGGTGTGAGCCACCACGCCTGACTACACCTTTAGTTCTAAAGTTCAGGGTGGTTTCTAGCTAGAGTCTGAAATTCATTTTTGTCAGCCTGTAACACTCTGTGTGTTTCCCACCAGCTTGAATTCAGCTCCTCGACCTCTTGTCTAATTGAACTAATTCCACCTCACCCTGATAGAACCACCTACAGTTGCTCTGAGTTCCAAGCTCAGTCGGCCCCTCTCCAACATGGTGACTGGCCAGTAGCCCTCTCCTGGGGGGATGACTGAATCCAAATAACTCACAAGCCACTGCAGTTTGGTAGATCCATTGCTCTATTCCACTGATGGACTTCCCCATGCAGAATACTGGGGTTGCCAGTAGTTATTGTGTGTCTGCAGTTTCAAGCTACTCTTCCCAGATAGTAAGTCAGGGTTCATGGAGAAAGTGCTGCTTACCAGCTTCTTTTTCTGTATTGCAGTCTCTCTTCACTTTCCCAATGGGCCACTGTTCTCACTTTGGATCCTTGCTGAGTCCCAGGGACCCACTTCCTCATGTTGTTTTTATATTCTAGTAAAAAGTAATGTTTTATAAAAGAATTATTTAGGAGAAAAAATGTCATACTTATCCTTTTTAAGAAATGTACATCTTTAGAATCAATAACATATAGTAGCTTCAGGTATATTGTAAGTATTGACAAATATTTATAAATACTGACACTTAAAAATACAACTTTTGATTTCCAATTAATTCTCAAGTACACTACTGATACCTACAGTCACTTGTTTAATAAATATAATTTACTGAGATTTTGCTTAAAAACTACAGCCAAAAGGCAAAGTGTGAGAGAGAGATGGATGAAATAAAATTGGCAGAATAGTAGTAATTATTGAAGTCAAATTATAGAGGTTTACTGCATGCTTTTGTGTGTTTTTAAATTTTCATAATAAAAGTTTTGCATACATTGAATAAGCTACCCTTTAATAGTCTTAAATATTACATAATTCCTTTATCTCTTTGAATTCAGATTTCCAATCTGTTCTCCTTTTGTATTTTTATGTGAATGTAATTTTTTTCTAGTTCTGAGGATTACATATAATAGTTATACCTCCAGCCTCTGAATATAAGTGCTGGGGACTGAACTCAGAGCTTCACACATGCTAGGTAAGGAACTACATCAGTCTTTGTTCTGTATTCTTATCTTCTTTTCCTGAATCTCCAGATATGGCTTCATCTTAATTTGACTCAATTGTTATTGCTCTGATAATTAAAGACACAATTTTAGAAAAGTTATGATACTTTCACTATGAAAATGATTAGGGTATTTTATGTTTTTCTACACTACAAATATAGTTTAAAAACAAACTTCTAATGTCAAAAAAACCTATTTGTTTACTACCTATTCTCCACAAAGTGCAGGATCAGTGAATGTTCATCTGTAAGCAGTTTTTTTAAATAAATGTTAATACTTCAATGAATTTGTATATTCTATACTATTATAGTTGGCCTTTCAAAATATTATGTATTTAATAGAATTTAAAAATTTTTAATTGTCTTGCCACCATTGTACATTGCTAGTTTGTAAACTAGGAAAGCTTTAAGAAGTTGTTTGTCATGTAATGCAGTTTTGAATCTAAAATGTTATGATCTGTACTGGCTATGCAAACTGTACCTCCATTCCTAGCGTTTTAGCTCAGTCCAAGAAGTAAATTGATGTGAAGCATATAAGCAGGCCAAAACTATTCCGATTTATTTAATGCAAGCTCTACATAATGAGAGGGTTTGAAAAGAAATGAAGGTCCTAAAAAGTAGTTATATTTGGGTACCTATGTTCTGACCATGTCCATGACTAGTAACTTTATTGTGGAAAGCTTTAAAAGATGAGTCATTTTAATGGGTTCCTTGAGAAATTCTCTTGATTCTGTCCTTGAGGATAACGATGTTGTATCTTTCATATGGAAGTCTCATCTTTTGCTTTTAAGAATAGCAAGAAAGAGTGAACTATTGTTTTTTAAGTATAGTTAACTTAAATAGAAAATAATCAGAATGTAATCTTTTTAAGGCCTTCAATTTTAAGATGTAACTTTACATTAAGAAAGAAAACTGCTATATACTTTGAAACAATAATTTTTTACTTATAACATTTTTTACTTATAACTTGCTTATAACGTTTTAAACTTAATGGCTTATGTTAGACTTATTTGGACATGAGTATTTAAAATTATACTTTTTGTATAAATTATGCAAAGAAAAATATAAAGAAACATCTGTATACTCAGAATCGAACTTTGGATCACTTTTGGAGTCCTGTCCATATTTTTCTATCCGATTTTATTCTCTGTGCCTTCCTTCCAAACAGCCCTAAGTGGCTAAACATCAAGGTTAAGTTCAATTTTGAAACATGTACTTTCTTGATCTTGCCAAAATGTGTCAATAGAAAGTTTTGAGAGAATGGCAAAGATAATTACTTCTTTAAATGGTTCCTAACACACTTTGTGACTGACATATGGGATGTTACAGGGATCCAGTTGTTACCATCAGCTATTACCACTGAATTCACACACACAAAACTAGTGACATCTACCACCTACAGACAGTGATGTTTAATACTATGGGTTGTATGTTGTTTCCCAATTTTAGGTAACTTTTTTGTTTTTTTTTTGAGACAGCATCTCGCTTTGTAGTTCACGCTGGCCCTGAGCTCACTATGGAGCCCAGGCAAGCCTCGAACTCAGCAATCCTCCTGTCTCTGCTTCCCAAGTGTTGGGATTACAGGCGTGAGCCACCATGCCCAGTTTAGATAACTTTTTTAAAAGTGAAAAAACTATGCATCATAAAGTTAATGAAATGTAGTCTGTGATGGTGAACAAAACTTTAAATGATTTATGTCCTTTGATCCTCTTGCTAGTAGCAATCTAGTCACTAGGATAAATTCCTAAATTAATAATAAATGGAGAAATCTGTGTACACAGATGTTTGCAACAAGGTTACTCACAAAAAGTAAAATATTCTTTTTGACTATTGAATAATAAAACATGGTAAGTTCACACAGAATACAAAACTAGTATACAGTAAGATTTCAACTATAGAAGTAAAAATATCCAAACATTGTGGTTGAGAAGTAGATAGGAAGGAAATACATCAAAGTGTTATTGTTTGGAGGGATTTTTTTTGTATTTTTTTTAAAGATTGATTTTATTGGTACATTTCACATATACATTGTATTCACATTCAACACTGTGAATTTGTACCAGTACATGACACATTTTGATTTTCATTTCTTTCCCATTCCCCTGTTCTTTAGGGATCTCTTTTAGTATTTATTTTTTGGCATGCTGAATATTTTGAATTTTCTTTTAAAATTTCTTTTAGATTTTTCTAAAAGTAAGTACTGCTTTCATTGTTGATTTAAGCATTTTTATTTTTAATGTTTTCATGAAAAGCACAACTCATGTTGAATAAAATAGCTTTAATCACTTAGGTTTGCCTCCCTTTATCACACTTGTAGACATTTGAATGATTTTTAAAAATGTAGATCAAGGTATTTGTCAAATGTGATGCCTCTCTCCCCATTCTCCTTCTCCTTCTTTTCTGGTATTGGGGATTGAACAAAGAGCCTTCAAACTAAAATATACCCCTAACCCCCTCTTTTTTTTTTTTTTTTTTTTTTTTTTTTTGAGACAGGGCCATGCCTAGGCTGGGTTCCAACTTGTGATCCTCCAGAGTGCTGAGCATACAGGTGTGCACTGTCATGCTGTCATACCCAGCTTTGTTAGATTACTACATCTTTAGCTGACTATTGAGAGCACAATATTTCAGCTTGAAAGCTCCTCTGCAAATTAGTTCAGCTGCCTCTTTTAGTTCCAAGCATTTTTCTGTCTCCTCGGTAATCTAGAATTAGCAAGGCATGTTGTCACTAATGTGTCATTTGCCGTGTCCTATAAATATATAAACAATACATACAGACTTGTCAGAAATAAATTTTGCCTTTAACTTTCCTCTGCCACTTTTAATATCTCTACTGTTAACATTATCACTTTCCTCTGTATACCCATCCATAAATTAGATTTTGCAAAAACACCTATTTTAGATAAGTTTGATTTTTAAAATCTTCTCTTCTTTCCCAAAATACATTTATCTCATTTTGAGATTTGGAAATTTCAAAACCAATAGTCTTTGAAAAAGAAAGAAATAAGATTTCTTTTGAAATCAAGATTGCTAACTGCCTATCCTGACTTTGGATCACAATGTAGTATTATGAATTTTTAGAATATTACCAAGTCCACATTCAAATGTGTATATGGAGACACACTGCAAAATTAAAGAATGTTTCTCTTGTCAGTCCAGTGGCACATGCCTGTAATTCCAACATTTGGGGGGCTGAGAAAGGAGATTACTGTTAAGTTTGTGGTCAGTTTAGGCTACATAGTAAGTTCAAGGTAAACCTGAACTGCATAGTAATACTATGCCTCAAAAAAAAGAAAAAAAAAGAAGAAAAGATTTTCTCTCATTTACCTTCTGCGTTATTCACACTAATGTTCCATAGCAGCTGAAATAACTAAACTATATCATTTTTCATATACAGTCAGCGGAAGAAACTATTTTGGAGGTAATGTGGTTATTGACAGAATCTGAGGTTTTGGGTTTTTTTTTTTTTCCACCTTCGGCTAGATGATTTTGGTGGCAGTTACTTAAATTCCTTCAAGTTTAGTTTCTTCAGCTATAAAATGGGATAAAATGTTACCACAGAGAACAGTAGGCCTTTGACTGGATCACTATAATTAACTTCAACAATAACTTGATAATACATTATACCTTTATGGTCTTATACTCTGTAATTTCACTTCTGATCTTGAAATACCAGACAATCCTTCTTGGCCCTGAAAATCTTCAAGAGTGCTGTGTTACAAAATAAAGCATACTTTATGGGTAAGATAAAGGTTTTTACACTAGTTTTTCCACAGAAGTGCTTGGAAACACTGTGTTTATGCACTTGTAGTTGTTGTAAAGTCAAAAATATTTGCAAATATGGTGACCAGGTAACTGTCTTGACCCTGAGAGCAGCAATATGGGAGGCTCTTCTTACTCTACCTCTTAAGTGCATATTGCTGCCTTTGCATGAGCAAGAAGATCTTATAATCCCTTGATAATTGGAATTTTACATGGGGCTTCATGTGTGAAATTGGCAATAGCTTATGAAGCTTGGTCAGAGGAAATAAGATTATGTATATGATATATTCTGTGGTTTTTTGCAATAGGTACTGTTTTTACACAAACTTCCGGACCACGTTCTTGTTTCCATCATAACCTGTGTTTGCCTTTGATGGCAATATAAACTTTTCAGAGATGTGCTAATGCCACTAGTCAAATAAAAAAAAAATAGCTTGGGCCGGAGGGTTAGCTCAGTGGTTCCGGCGCCTGCCTTGCAAGCGCAAGGACCTGAGTTCGATCCCCGGTAACCACATATAATGCTGGGCGTGGTGGCTCACGCCTGTAATCCCAGCACTCGAGAGGCAGGGACAGGAGGATTGCTGAGTTCGCGGCGGCTTGCCTGGGCACCATAGTGAGCTCAGGGCCAGCCTGAACTACAAAGCAAGACCCTGTCTCCAAAAAAGCAAAAAAAAAAAAAAAAAAAAAAAAAAAAAATAGCTTAAGCAACCTGCTGCTGGAGAAACTGGGGTCACAAGCAGGATTAAAACTCACTTGATTGTCTCACTTTATTTGATAAGCCATATTTTACCCAAATCAAAGCATTTTTAATAAAAAATGTTAGGATAAAAGAACATATTTGGTTTTGCAGATTTCATTTTCAAATCTTATTTTAGATACTCATGAGCAATGAGATCAGGGTTCCCTGAATCCCTTTTTCTTTAAAGAATTTCACCCCCCTCCACACACACACACAAGCTAAGGAACATTCCATGTGAATAGGGGTCTTTTGTGACTTCAGAGCTGACTTTCTGAGTCAGCAGAACCCAGGTCAATTATCTGGAAACGATGCTACCAATGTTGGCAGCCTGAACCCAGAGGCCTGGATGAACTTCAGGCTTTGATTATGCCAAACACAAAGAATAGCTGGCATCATCATTTCCCTGAACAGGCAACAAGTGGGCATTCCATTCCAGGGTGGATCTGAGTGACCTCATGATCCTTTCTCAACTGTGAGAAAGTTACATTTAGCTCAGCTATTAGGAAACAAAGAATGGTTTATGTTTTGTGAAAAACTATAGTTCCACTGATTTTTTTCTCTTTAGAAAGGTCTTCTGTTGATAAGGAAAATTAAAATGTTTTGAAGTGTACTTTGTTTAAAATATTGTATTTCTATCTATTTAAAAAATTAAAAGCTTAATTCTTTTATCAAACCTTTATTGTGCTCCAGTTATGTGTTAGGACCTGTGTTATGTACGGGATATTAAAAAATGAGTAAGATCTTTTGTCCATGATGAATATACAGTTTAATAGATGAGCATATGTGTATTTTTTGTTTAACTTTAGACTCCCTGATCATTACAGTAATGTAGAGTACAGATAAAATAGCAAGATTTTGGAGTCAAAGAAATCTGCATTTAAGTACAGAATCTGTGCTAGTGAGCTGAATGAATTTAAATGAGTTATTTCTAGTCTCAGTTCCACATCCATGTAATGGAGCTATGACATTTATCTCCCATGCTGCTTTGAGAGGCAGACATATTATATGTACAGTGTTTGCCATATTATATGACACATAACCAAACAGCAACAAACTGTGTCTTAGCCTTATGACTTCGTACTAGTAATAATCACATTATGGATTAACAACCTCTCCTTGTCAAAGAACAATCAGTGTATCTATTATATAATTGTGTCTATAAAACCAGTTCCTGGCCTTCTGTCTAGATTGCCTTCATTAAGGCCCCCTATAAGGAGGGTTACCCTGCCATCTTTTTAAAATTTTATTTATTTATTTATTTATTTTGAGACAGGGTCTTGCTTTTTAGTTCAGGCTGGCCCTGAGGTCACTATGTAGCCCAGGGAAGCCTCGAACTCAGCAATCCTCTTGTCTCTGCCTCCCAAGTGCTGGGATTACAGATGTGAGCCACCACGAAAGGCACTGTGGTATGTGGTATTGATTGCTGGTGGGTGTGAGTCACCATGCCCAGCATTGTATATGGTTACTGGGGATTGAACTCAGGACCTTGCTCTTGCAAGGCAGGCGCTGGAACCACTGAGCTAAATCTCCGGCCCAGCCTACCATTTTACTTTTTTTTTTTTTTTTTTTTTTTTTTTTTTTTTTTTTTTTTTTTTTTTTTTTTTTTTTTTTTTTTTTTTTTTTTTTTTTTTGTCTTTCAGTTTTTAGTTTTTTGAGACAGGGTTTTACTTTGTAGTTCAGGCTGGCCCTCAGCTCACTAGGTAGCCCAGGCAACCCTCAGTAGTCCTCCTGCCTCTGCCTCCTGAGTGCTGGGATTACAGCCATGAGCCACCATGCCTGGCCCTGTCATTTTACTTTTAAAGCATCAGTTTCTTTATCTATGAAATGAAAATAATACAACAGTGATTTACTTGAAAAAGTTGCCAAAGGGCTGAAATTATACGTGTGCAACTTTAAACAACAGGTTTTACTGTTTCCCAACTTCTCATCTACTTTCATCTCTGTCAGGGGAGAGAGCTCATTTCTGGCCCATCCTGGACCTGGTGTCTATAATACATGTGTGCAGAGCTTAGGGGTCTTGATTGCAGTCATGGCTCTCAGATGATTCTTGCACATGTTGGACTGGAGAGCTTTTGGTTTATTAAAATACTGGATTTTAAAATAGTTATTAAAATACTGGACTTTGCATAGGCAAGGAATATCTTCAGATCTGAACTTCAGATATAGTAAATGATCTGCCCAAGGTTACTTACCGTGCAGTGGAGGCAGAGCCTCAATCCAATTGTCTATGACCTATAGCTGTCATTATGCAACAGCAAGTGGTTTCTTATACAAAAGGATTGTAAAAGTGTTTTCACTTTTATAGTCTTATTGTTTTCGTTACTGGGAGACACTAACTGCGTGTCAGAACTTGCCATTTGAACATCACAGTAGTGGCACACAGTAATGCTTTTGATTTGAGAGGTTGGGTAAGTGGTGAGTTCTCTACAGTGAGACAGAGAAAATAGCACAGGAAACCTTAGCATCATTTTCTTGTTCCCGCAAGAATTGTTCTCCTCCCTGGCAGCTAAGCAAAGTTTTAAAAAATGTATTAGTGCCTTTGAATTTACTCAGGAGAGTTTAAATTCTGGGGGAAGAGGAGGTGATTTTATGGAAATTTTATACTGTATTTCACAAGTTGATTCCTGGGGAAAAAAACTTATTTTTTTCAAGTATTAAGGGTGCAGCCAGTAAGCAGATTCCCAGACATCCTGGGTCCTACTGGCCATGTGAGGACTACATGGGTCAAGATTGCCCATTGGTGAACAGCTCTTTCTACCTGGCAATAGAAGAATTGTTCTCTATACTAATCCCTCTTCTGTGGTTGAGTTCAAGCTTCTCCTGGATTCTTGGGCTTTTTTCCTCCCTAGGAGTGTGTACCTCAGACAATGATTGCTCGTTTCAGCTTTGTCTGGTTGGAGGAAGCCAACAGAAAAGGGAAGGCTGACCCCGTAATCTTCTCACTCACACTTCTCATGTGAGGATGAAGAGATTGAGTTTCAAGGTTTTGAGATAACTCATAGCATTTATTACAGTTTTCTCTCTAAGAAATTATTTGTTCACAGGAATCTCTTGCAGTGTTTTTCAAGAAACAAAAATAATGACCACAGAAACTGGACAAGAATTTTTCATTGAATTGTGAGAGGCTGCTATGGGTGGGTAAAGTGTGGAGCACAGAGAAGCTATGTTGGGTTGGCCAAATTGTTGGCCATCTTTCTGGCTTTTCATTTCATGAAAGGGGATTGATAATGTGTAGTTACAGGGATTCTAAAAAGACCTAATATATGCTAAATAAGTAATATTACTATGCTTGGCACATTTTTTTCTCCCTATTTATTGGTATATGTTTGCAATACGCAATACTTACATCCATCTTGGGGATTTTGTACACATACAAGTTCATCATTTTTACTTTTACAACATTTTAAATATCCAATAATCATAGTCATTTTCTTAAATATTGTTGAAAGATTAGCTGTCACACTTTCTTAGGTATCATCTTTTGTGTTGAACTCCATGTTGTAAGTATTTACATTTGTAATATCAGAAAGCAGAGCCCACATAATATTTCCAGCTTCAAAGAAAAAACAATTTTTTCTCTGTTTTTGTAAATGAGTTATTTTGGCCACAAACTACTTGGCTTCTTCATATGGCTTCAGGGGTGGCTTGGAAGATTGCATGTCATATGGACTTGACCTACTCTGTGGAAGTGGTGACCAAATTCCTCCAAGACTCATGATCTTGTGCTACATCCACCTTGCAGTGTATGCTATGGAGAAGCCATCTGTTTCATTCTGTGCTCTCAGCACAAATACTCAGTGCTAAATTCCCCAGCACATGTCTGGGATATTTTATTCTGTGTCTGAGCTTCTATTCAGAATGTTTGAATCCAAAAATTAGATATGTATTCCCTTAGCTTTTCTGATCAACCCTTATTATATGAATCCTCCCCAGTCTGAAATCTTGTAGTAGTTATGGTCTACACTACTTATTTAGGATGTAGAATAGATTACTGCAGAATGCTGGTTCTTACTTTTCCATTTTTCCCTCTATTTATAGTTCATCACCTCAGCTACATTGTCAAGTCCAGTTCTGCATATGAACCCAATCAAATAAGTAGCGATTCATTCTCTCATTAGTTAAAATCCAAATTACCTGAAGTAGTGTCTTTACTTTTTATATACCTTTTGCACAGCATCTTTCATGTAATCACTGTCATCAAATTCTTGATAAACATTTCAGATTGCTTATAAGAGCTTACTGTGTACGTTATGTACTTAAAGATGCCTAAATGAAAGAGATTATATACAATGTCAATCATTATCCTAAATTAAATTCTGTAATGTAAATGTGTTATTCCAAAAATCAGTTTTGTTACAGTGTATCTTACAATAGTTAGGTAAATTTTCCTCTGAATGTAAGCTTAACATATGCTAAATCTAAAGCAAGAAATAAGAAATGATTGATTCCTTTGATAAAATATTCTACCATGCTAGTAAACTAAGGGATCAGTAAAATAACAACTCCAAGTAACATTTTTCCAGTACTTGTGAAAAATGTGTTAGGCAATGTTTCATACTTTAAATATATTAATTTATATACTTTAGTTCCCTCATGCCTACCCTTAACCCTTCCACAGTTTTAGATATCTACATTAATCACAGTCCAAAAGTATTAAATGGAAAGTTCCAGAAATAAACAATTCATGAGACCTACATTGCATTCTGCTCTAGGAGTGTGATGATATTTTATACTATCCTTGTTTGTCCATTCTATCACATTGTATGTGCAGTATCAGTTATTTTATCAACTGTCACAGTATTTCACTGCTTGTGCTCACATATCCCTTATTTATCTTAAAAATGGCTCCAAAGCACAAGAGTAGTGATGCTGACATTTTAGATATGCCAAAAGAAGTGTTTCCTTTTAGAGAGAAAAGGCAAAAGTTTTTCATGCCAATAAGGAAAGAAATAAATTGTATGCTGAGATTGTAGTAATACATAATAAAACAATTTATAATAATAATACATAATAATAAAACATAATAATAAAACAATAAAATACTAAAAATAAAACAATATAATACATAATAAAACAATACTTTGTGAAATCATGAAGGAAAAAGTATATTATAATTTTTCTTTTCATTATTAATTATTGTTAATTGATTCTTGTGTTGTTTATAAATTAAACATTATCAGATTTGCATTAAAGGATCTGCAGTGTCAGGAATTTACTGGGCATCTTGAAATGTGTCTCTCTCCGAAGAAAGATCACTACACAATAACAATCAGAAATAGATAGCATTTTTATCGCTGTTTTTTGTAGATGGTGAAACTCAGGAAAGTTTTACAGGACTGGCCTGAACATTAGAGCTAATGTGGCAACCTTTTGAAGAGTACCATGTTCTAATCCCCAGGATCTGTTGATGTTACCTTACATCATCAAAGGGATTTGCAGATCTGCTTAAGGATTTTGAGATTATCCTGCACTCTCCAGATAGGCTCAGTATAAGCACAATAGTTCTTAAAAGAGGTAGCAGGAGCTCAGAGATGATGACAGGAGGTTGTCTTAGTGGAAAGTTAAGGTAAATGGGCTGGGTGCTGTTCAGAGTTGTGATATGGTCTCCACTCTTGAGTCCTCCCAAGAATTGCAAGGAGGGCCACGAGCAACACTCAGAGAGAAAGGAATTAAGAGTCTAAAGCATTAACTAAGCAATTATCAAGTTAGCCTCAGGAGAGGATCTGTGCTTCAGGGAGACCCAAAGGGACAGAGCCAATAGGCACCTCATGCCTAGGGCAGGATTTCTTTTGAGGCTTTAGAATTTGAAGAGAGTTCAGCGCTCTATGACTGATAGGGCTATTTCCAATCTGCTATGAGTCTCCACCATCATGTTGGGAGAGTTTTAAAATTTTATCTAGGCAAGGTTAAAACCAATCTGGTGTCTACTGCATGGGTTGGGGTGAAGGGTGGTGGTTGAGTGGTGTCAAAACTTCAGCGCAAGTTTAAGTAAATGAGGGATCATTGGGTCAACGGGGTCACCACAGTGTAACTTGTGCCCCAAGGTGTTACTGAATATGACTGAAAGGTATCAGATGGGCAGAAGGGGGATGTGTGAGGGATCTAAAGGTCTCAGGAAACCTGGGAAGTGAGAACTCAGAAAATCTAGCCTTTAGAAAATCTTCTTTTTGGATCCTGCTGCCAGTTTCCCAGCTCCAGCTGATTGCAGTGTCAGAAACAGCAGTTAGAGTGATGTGCTTTGAATTTGAAGGAAGAAGGCCCAAGAGCCAAAGAATATGAGTGTCTCTAGAAGATGGAAAAACCAACAAATGTATTTTTCTCTAGAGACTTGAGAATGATTGCAACCATGTCAAAACTCCGATCTTATTCCAGTAAGATTATTTTCAGGTGTCAGCAGAACTGTTAGATAATAAATTTAGATTGTTTTAAAACTCTGAGTTGTAGTAATTTATGTCCACAGCAGTAATAAATTAATAAAATGCGTATCTGTCTGATTTTAAAGGAAGAAAGTGCAGGTTGAAGCTGTTTTTCTTGGAGATGCTAAGAGAAAGGAGTCAATTGTAAAAGGGATAAATTTAGGAAATTCTAGACTTTAAGCAAAGAGATCTACATAAGTAGTCCTTTCCAGACTTCCTTCTGTACTAGCTGAATTCTAGATGCTGAAGAAATCACCCCAGCATTCTTAGTTTAGCTTTTTCATACTGAAAATGAGGATATTACAGTATGCTTGGGCCCTATACATATTAATATGTGTTATATGAATACATAATACATATGTGTTCATGGTAAGGAATTGAAAAAGTTTACAGAGAAAAGAGATTTTTTCCTCTTCTCTCTTCTTGTCTTTTAGGTGTTGAAGTCCCTTTTAGAGGTAATTGTTGTTACCTTCATGTGTATTCTTTTTTTTTTTTTTTTGAGACAGTGTCTTGCTGTGTATGTAGTTCAGGCTGGCCCTGAGCTCAGTATGTAGCCCAGGCAAGCCTCGAACTCAGCAGTCTCCTGCCTCTGCCTCCCAAGTGCTGGGATCACAGGCGTAAACTACCACTCTCAGCATTTGTGGTATGTGGTACTGACTGCTGGTGGGCGTGATCACCATGCCCAGCATTGTTGTTTGTGGTTACCAGGATCAAACTCACAACCTAGGGTTTGTGAGGCAGGTGCAGGAACCACTGAGATAAATCTCCTCCCAACTTCATGTGTATTCTTTAGAGATAATCCATGTATTCGCATCCTGTGTAGAGGCATATTACTTTTATGCATGAATAGTAACATTAACCATGCTGTTTTTGTTATAGTTTGTATCTACATTTCTCCCTAAACTTCTGTGCTCATAGGTGGAGATTTTCTGAGATAACTAGATCTAGAGTGTGTGAATAAGGGTTAAGTGTGAGACTGCTATTAAGGGTGTGTGATACGGAATTAGTTGGCTAATGGGTTTATCATAATTCTGGGTGTTCACAATGGGATGCCACCACCCAAAAGGTGTAGCCTCCTTGACGTAAAAGGGAAAAGGTGGTCTGCTGCTGCTGCTTTACTGCTTGCTGCTTCCTGCCTGTCTTACCATGGACTGTTTCTCCTCTGCTATGCTGCTGTGCTGTGGAGCCAGCCCACTAGTAATTAAACTCTCTACAAACTCTGAGCTGAAATAAACCTTTCCTCCTTTACCTGTGGGAGTCTGCTATTTTGTATCAGCAATGAGAAAAGAAACTAAGACTGTCCTGTAACTTTCTATGAAGTTAATAAATAATTTGGCATTATTGTTTATATCTACATGTCCTACCAAAAGCTCATGTGTTTGTAGGTAAAGCTTTGATAGCTGGATCTAGAGTGTGTGATGGGGGGGTAAAGGTGTGGTAATGGAATTAAGGGTACCTGATTACCAAATCACAGTGGTTTAGCAGAGTTAGGAGTGTGCATAATGGGAAGGGCCAATATGGCTGCAGGTAGTATCACTCCCAAAGGCAGGTACATTAGAAGGGATGAAAAGAAGAGGCAGGATGCTGGTGCTTGTTGCTTTACCTTGAGCTATTTCTCCTCTTTGATGCCACTGTACCATTTCTCCCTGCCTCAGAGCCAGCCAACTGTAGCCTGCAACTTTTATAAACTGTGAGCTGAAATAAAACTTTCACCCTTTAACTTTGAATGTAGGTATTTCATGTCAGCAGAAAGAGAAGTAACTAAGACACTTGAGAATTATTTTCATGACTCCATATTAGTATATCTTGCCACTCTTTCTTATCACAGCATATCCAATATTGCATTTCAAGATGTTTCAATGTATTTAACTGTTCTACGTGAAGACATTTATCTTGTTTCTAGTCTTTTGCTACCATAATATTTATCTTATGTTATTTTATATGTTTCAGTATATCTGTAAAATAAATTTATGAAATTTATGAGTATCATATGTAGTAATTTTGAAATTTAATAAACAAATGTTAAATTATACTCCCAAGAGAAGTATGCTAGTTATCTCTTTCTATAGATGGTTTCTATTTATTGGTTGTTTATACAAAGAATTTTGAAACAAATATATTCTAATTTTTTGTAAAAAATTAATAAAGAGGTATAAGTTAACAGAAAAGCAGGTAAACAAAGCAATTTCTTCTTTTTTTGAGGCAGAGTCTTGCTTTGTAGTTCAGGATGGCCCTGAGCTCACTATGTAGCCCAGGCAAACCTCAACTCAGCAATCCTCCTGCCTCTGCCTCCCGAGTGCTGGGATTACAGGCTTGAGCCACCAAGCCCAGCATTTGTGGTATGTGGTACTGATTGCCAGTGGACGTGAGTTACCACTCCCAGTATTGTGGTATGTGGTTACCGGGGATCGAACCAGGGACCTTGTGCTTGCTAGGCAGGCACTAGAACTACTGAGCTAAATCTCTGGCCAGCAAAATCATTTCTGAGTAGTAAGTCATTTCCTCATTTGCTGTATCTGAATTTTCTACAAACTTACATAATGGAGAATGCAAAAAGATAATTTTAATAAATATATAAGCCTCTAATATTTTGGCTGAATATAAAAAGTCTGTGGGAGGGGAAAAAGGAAACAACTGTAGAGGAAATGATACCCATGTTAAATAAAATTCAACACTTTCTTGAGAGAAAGATTTTTTTTTACCTCCTGCAAAAGGGCAAAAGTAGAACAAAATCTTGATTTTGTACAATAGAATATTCCCGTTCTGAAAGTAGAAATTTTCCTTGGCAAAATGAGATCCACCCAGTAAGAGGTGACGGTATCTTAACATACAGTGTTTCCCGTCCCCACGGTTTGACCCCATCGCTGTCCCAGAAGGCAGGGGCTGCAGAGAGGATTTCTGTGTATGGAGAGGGTAGACAATTCTAGATTAAGAGTCTATGATTTAATGAACTTCAACATTTTCAACAGGGTGTTCAAATAAGCAACAGCATTTACTGGCTCTTGCCAAAGGAATGAAAAGTAATGCCTCATTTTCTTATTTTAATTGTTTTATTTCTGCATCAGAATTTAAGATTGACAAAAAATATGTGCGGGTGGTGCTGTCCTTTTAATTTTTATTTATAGGCTCATTCATTTCACTTCAGCTTGTGAGGCTTGGAACTGGCTTTTAGTTATGTTCAGTATTACTCAGTTTCAGGAAATGACAAAGGGTTATTGTCTTCTAGATGTATTGTCTAAACTTCTTCTTTTTTTTTTAAAGCTAAAATTTAAAGTTTAATGGGATTTGGCCTTAAATGGCTCTAACCAAATGGAAGTTTCCTTTAAACATTAAACAAAAAAACGCACCTTTCACAAGAGGTGTAAATACAAGGAGTTCACATGTTACACTAATACAGATTGAAAGGTGGACAGTCATCTGAGGCCAGACCCTGCCGCCCTGGTCATTATGCTGTCTGCTCTTCCTCACGACCTGACGTCTCTTTTCCCCACTCCGTTTCAGATCAGTGAGAAGAGCATGGGCCATTTTGGAGCCACCTTCAAGGAAGTGTGTTCTTTTGACAGTGGCGCCACAGAGACGAGGGTATTTGTACTTGCTCCAAGTACTGTGAAAAGCAAGAGAGCTAATACAGTCACTTTCACGTTCTGGGAAAAAAATAATGGTTTCAGTCCGTCAAGAAGCCCAGCGTAGTGGGACGCAAACGGTGGGTTTGACCGCCAGCGGGCTGCACTCTTAGAATACAAATTAAATACTGAGCTCCCTCTAGTGACAGTAACATAGATACACATAAAAGCTGATAGTATTTTGCAGTTTTTTTTACTTAACATTAATAACAAGGTAGGAAATGTCTAGAAAATACAGTTTGTTTATAGGCTCTACAAAGCGACTTACTATATGTGGAAAAAAATTCTGTTGAAAAATAACTTTCTCCCTTTTTATTAGTATATATTTGTGATACAAAATAAATACATTAATCACAGGGAGTTGATACATATATTTATTCATTTCCCCTTTCCTTCCCATCTCCACCTTGTCCCCGAATCCCCTTCCCATCTCCACAGTACTTAATTTTATTACACTCAAATATTTTTATTTCTACTTAATTGTATACTGCATTAGATACTTTCTGAGCCCGAAATTTTGTTAAGGAGACATTTATTAAAGTTATATATTTTTAAAATTTAACTTTGTGTGTGTGTGTGTGTGTGTGCCAGGTGCTAAATAGAGCCTTGCACGTGCTAGGTAAGGACTCTATCACTAAGCTGCATCCTCAGCGCATAAAAATTTCAATTTTAAAGGATTGTTTAAAATAAAATTAGAGTAATTAGAAATATGACTATAGCATAGCATGAAAATGATAACATTCAAATTCAGTGTCTTTTGAGCAACACCGTCCCAATCCCTCCACAGCATTCCATCACCATTATTTTACTCTTTGATGCTGAGTTCAACTTTTTTATACTTTCCGTATATATATGTGACCATAAAAGTGCTACTTGTCTTTATATGTCTGGTTTATTTCATTTAACACAATCTCCTCCAAGTTAGTCCATGTTGAATGGGTCACTGGGATCCTGACCTGGAAGGGTGTATGGATTTTTGTTTATGATCTCTTCCTTTCTCTCCTGGCTTCTATGAGTTCAACAGCTTTTTTCTACCATGCTCTTCTACTATACCATTTCATTTCACTTTATTTTTTAATTTCATCTCTCTCTTTCTCATGCATTCTTTTCTCTTTCCCTATACCTCTCTCCATCCAACCATCAGTATATATATATATATATATATATATATATATATATATATTTTTTTTTTTTTTTTTTTTTTTTTTTTGAGATAGGGTCTCCCTTTGTAGTTCAGACTGGTCCTGAACTCACAGTGTAGCCCAGGCAAGCCTTGAACTCTTGGGAATACTCCTACCTGTGCCTTCTGAGTGCTGGGATTACAGGTGTGAGCCACCATACCTGGCATTGTGCTATGGGGTAACAGGGATCAAACTTAGGACCTTGCTCTTTCCATACAGATGCTAGAACCACTGAGATAAATCCCCAGCTCCAAATATATTTTTAAAAAAATTTTGTTAATATCTGTGATACATAATGATTACTTTATGGGTAGTTGGCACATGCAAATAATACATTTTAATTCTCCTTATGCTTCTATTCCCATCTCTTGGTCCCCTTCCCATTGTGAAATATTTATCTTCCTGTTTCTTATCTTTTATGTGATCATTAATATATTTACACTTCAAGTTTCTAAGTTTTTTTTTTTTTTAACCAGGGTTCAAACTTGGGACCTTGTACTGATGAGGTAAGTGCTGGAACCACCGAGTTAAATTCATGGCCCTACTTTGAGCTTCTTCTTTTTATTTTTTTGTTTTTGAGACAGGGTCTCATCTTGTAGTTCAGGCTGGCTCTGAGCTCACTATGTAGCCCAGGCAAGCCTTGAACTCAGCAATCCTACTGCTTCTGCCTCCCAAGTGCTGGGACTGCAGGCGTGAGCCACCACACCCGGCACTGTGGTATGTGGTACTGATTGCTACTGGGGGTAAGTCACCATGCCCGTATTGTTGTATGTGATTAGCAGGATCAAACTCAGGACCTTTCGCTTACTAGGCAGGTGCTGCAACCACTGAGCTAAATCTCTGGCCCTGAGCTTCTTATGTGAGTCAAACATTTAAACTCATGCATTTGATTTATTTCACTTAACATTATGATTTCAAGGTGGATCTTTTTTTCCTACACATGACTCAAGTTTATCGTTCTTTATACAGAGGTAGTATCTCATTGTGTATAAATCCCACATTTTCTTTGTCCATTCACCTATTGATGAATATATAGGTCACTTCCAAGTTTGGCTATTATTAATTGTATTGCTGTAAACATGGGTATGCATGTATTCTTATAATATAATGTCTTGGGGAAGGTACTTAGCAAAAGAATATCTGGATGAATGGAATTCCAATTTTTAGTTTTTTAGGAACTCCATACTGTCTTCCATAATAGTTATATCAGATTACATTCCCACTAACACTGGGTAAGTGTTCCTTTTCCCCTTCAGCCTCCCCAACCATTTGACTTCATGATGATAGCCATTCTTTCTGGAGTAAGATAAAATCTCAGTGTTTTAGTTTGCGTTTCTCTAATGGCCAGACAGCTTGATCATTTTTTTTTGTATTTATTGACCGTTTATACTTTTACTGAGAAGTGTCCATTCATTTCAGTTGGTCATTGTTTGATTGACTCTTTTATTTTGGGTGGTTTATTTTGTTGAGTTTTTCATATATTCTAGACATTAAACTTTTATCTGAGGTGTAGCTGGTAGATTTTTTTCACATTCTTTAGGTTGTATCTTCACTATTTTGGTTATTTCCTTCAATGTGAAGAAGCTTTTTAGTTTGATATAATCCCATTTGTTGATTTTTGATATTATTTCTTGCACAGTTGGGGTTCTGTTCAGAAGGTCTTTGCCTATATTGTACCTGTGAGTTCAATAATTTTACCTATGTCATCTTGCAACAGTTGGTTCTGTTTTAATTTTTAGATCTTTGATCCACTTTGATTTTATTTCAGTACATGGTGAGAGATATGGGCCTCCATTCAATCTAATGCACACAAATAGCCAGTTTTCTCAGCACCATTTACTGGCTGTCTTTCCTCCAGCATGTTTTTGACTCCTTTGTCAAAGACCAAATAGCTGAATATGCTGGGGCTTGTTTCACCATTCTTTTCTGTCCCGCTGATTCACATATTTATTTTTGTGCCAGTACCCTGCTGTTTCTTTTTCGTTTTTCTTTTCTTTTTTTTTTTTTTTTTTTGAGACAGGGTCTTGCTTTGTAGTTCAGGCTGGCTCTGAGCTCAGTATGTAGCCTAGGCAAGCTTCGAACTCAACAATCCTCCTGTCTCTGCCTCCCGAGTGCTGGGATTACAGGCGTGAGCCACCACACCCGGCCCTGCTGTTTTTTTTTTTTTAAATTGATTTTATTGGTACACTTTATATATATATATATATATATATATAATGATCATATTCAATATTTAGAGTTTGTATCAGTACATGACATATCTTGATTCTCATTTTTTCCAATTCCCCTGCTCTCCCTACAGACTCTACCCTCATATACATAGGCTTTGTTTCCTTTTTCTACCATCAAATGTTTTCTTTCCCTTCTTTACTTCCCCCTCCACTCCCCATTTTCCTTTTGAATATTTTCTTTCTATTTCACAATACCTATCATACATTTTGGAACTCATTTACACCTTCTGTTTTTCAAATTACAGAAACTTTATAATATAACCTGAAATCTAAGATTGTGATACTTCCCCGTTTTGCTGTTGTTAACCAGGATTACCTTTGCTATTATGGATCTCTTCTGGTTCCATATGCATTTTAGGATGGTTTTCTCTATTTCTCTGATAAATAGCCTTGGTGTTTTTATTGGGATTACTTTACATTTATATATAATTAGTTTTGGAAGTGTGGTCATTTTGACAACATTGATTCTGCCAATCCAGGAGCAGGGAACATCTTTCTATTTTTTGATGTCTCTTTGATCTTCCTTTTTCAGAGTATTGAGGTTCTTATTTCAGAGGTCTTTCACTTCTTTGGATAAGTTGATAGCTAAGTGTTTATTTTTTCTTGATGCTATTATGAATGGTCTTGTTTTCCTGTTTTCTTTCTCAGAGATTTCACTATTGGTGTACAGAAAGCTATTGATTTTTGTGTGTTGATTTTGTATAGTAGTACATTAGTAAATTGGGTATGACTTCTAGGAGTCTTTTGGTGGAATATTTTGGGTCTTCTATGATATGATAAGAATCATATCATATACAAAAAATAAAAACTTGACTTGTTCCTTTCTGATCTATATCTCTTTTATTTCCTTCTCTTTCCTGAGTGCTTTGGCTAGTGTTTTGAGTAATATATTGAACAGGAGTGGTGATAGTGAATGGACATCCTTGTCTTGTTCCTGATTTTAGAGGGAAAGCGTTCAGCTTTTCCCAGTTTAATATGATGTCGGCCATTGGTTTGTCATAAATGGCTTTTATCAGGTTCAGTTAAGATCTTTCTATTTTTTTCAAGAATAAATATTCCATTAAAAAGCATTTTCTTCATGTATTGATATAATCATGAGATATTTGTCCTTGCTTCTGTTTATGTGGTACATTACATTTATTGATCCTTGTACCTTGAACCATCCTTATTTCTCTGTGATTAGTTACTTAACCCTGAAGTAAGATTTTTGTAATGATTTATCACGCTCTATTTGCCACTATATTGTTGAGGATTTTTACATCTATGTTCATTAGGAGATTGGCCTATTGTTTTAACTTTTGTGTCCTTAGGTTGTTTTGGAATCAAAGTAATGCTAGCTTCTAGGAATGAGTTTGGAAGTAATCTTTCCCTTCCAAGTTGTTTAGAGAGTTGGAGGAACGTTGGCATTATATCTTCCCTGAAGCACTTGTGGAATTCAGTAGTGAATCTATCAGGTCCTGTGCTTTTCTTAGTTAGAGTTTTTATTCTTGCTTAAATTTCATTTCCTGTTGTTGGATTTTGCAGAGCTTCTATGTCTTTCTTGGTTCATTATTAGTAATGTGTGTGTGTCAAGGTATCCAATCCTTTCTTAAGATTCAACTTGTTGAATTGCAATTTATCATAGTAGTTACTAACGATCTTTTGGATTACAGTGATTCTGTTGTGATTTTGTCTTTTTCATTTCCAATTGCATGGATATGCATCTTTTTTTCTTTTATTTGTGAATTTGGCTAATGGTTTGCATCTTTTGTTTATTTTTTCAAAGAGTCAACTCTTCAATTGATTGATTCTTTGCTTTACTTTGGCTCAGTTTTGTTTAGTTCTGCTCTGATATTTTTGATTCTGTTCCTTGAAAAAGTTTGGTTTTGGACTGTTCTTGATTTTTAAAAAAATATCTAAAAGTACATTACATTATTAGGTTGTTTATTTGAGCTCATTCTTTTCCTAATGTGATTATTCACAACAATAAACTTTCATTTTTGGATTGCTTTCATTGTGCCTCATTATTTCGAATGTTGTACTGGCATTATCATTTGATTCTAATGTTTAATTTCTTCTGTAGTAGTCTATGACTCTGAGTATTCAGGAGTATGTTATTTAATATGTTTGGAAAAACTATCTTTTATAACTGAGTTCTAGCTTTAGTGTGCGTGATCTGATGGCATGCATGAAATGATTTATATTCTTCTGTATTCATTTAAGCAGACTGTGTGGGCTAGTATATGATCTATTCTGGAGAAAGTTCTATCTGGTGCTGAGAAGAATGAGTCTGTTATTATAGTAAGGTAAAACACTCTTTAGCTGATTAAATCCATTTGTTGGAAGTTGTGGTTCAGCTCTGATATTTCTTCATTAAGTTTTTGTTTGCTGATCTATTTATGAAAATGAGGTCAGCCACTATGATTGTTTTGGTGATTATTTGATCTTTTATGTCCAGCACTGTTAAGTGTGCCAATGTACATATATGATTGTTATCACTTTCTGTAGAATTTTTCCCTCAACTAATCTGTAGTGACTTTCTTTGCCTCTTCTCATCTATCTTCTTTCTTTCTCATCTATCTTCTTTCTTTCTCCTTTCTTTCTTTCTGAGGAGAGGTCTTGCCATGTAGTTCAGGTTGGCCTTGAACTCACAGCAGTCCTCCTGCCTGAGCCTTCCAAGTGTTGGAACTACAGACATGGACTACCATACCCAGCTTCTGATCAATTTTAGTTTGAAGTTTAATTTGGCTGAGGATAAAATTTCTATTTCCACTTGTTTTCAGGTTCCTAGCACATGGAATATTGTTTTCTATCCTTTGGTCTTTAGTCTATGAATATGGCTTTGGATTTGATGAATCTTTTGAATGGAACAGACTTTTTTGTTTTCTGATCCACT
>PVIC010004098.1:31862-64819 GCA_004025085.1 Thryonomys swinderianus
CAATCATGCATTCTAGAACACATTTACAACTTCAGTTTCTCATACCAGAGAAAATACAATATGTACGCATCTGTGACCTATTTATTTCATTTCTGAATATGTTCTGAAGATACAGCCATTTGAATATAAATGATTCAATCTCATCAATCTTTATGGCAGAGTAATACTACATTTTATTACAAAAAATACATCTTCTTTATGCAGTCTAGAGTTGATGGGCATTTGTGTTGTTTCCAAGATTTAGCTATCCCAAACTGAGCTGCAATAATTATGGGTGCACATATGTCACTGTGATAGGAATCTTGTAATTCTTTTGTGTATATCCCCAGCAGGGGAATAACAGGGTCAAATGGGACCTCTAATCCTAGTTTTTTTTGTTTTTTTTTTTTGAGACAGGGTCTCGCTTTGTAGTTCAGGCTGGCCCTGAGCTCACTCTGTAGCTCAGGCAAGCCTCGAACTCAGCAATCCTCCTTTCTCTGCCTCCCAAGGGCTAGGATTACAGGTGTGAGCCACCACGCCGGGCACTGTGGTATGTGGTGCTGATTGCTGGTTGATTGCTGGTGGGCGCGAGTCACCACGCTCAGCATTGTTGTATGTGGTTACCAGGATCGAACCCAGGACCTTGCGCTTGCAAAGTAGGTGCCGGAGCCTCTGAGCTAAATCTCCAGCCCCCTAATCCTAGTTTTTTGAAGAATCTCCACACTGATCTCCATAATGGTTGTACTAGTTTACATTCCCAACAACAGTGGAGAAAGTTTCCTTTTTCTCCACAACCTCGCCAGCATTTGTTGCTGGTTAATTTCAAGATAGCAGCCATTCTTTGTGGAGTGAGGTGAAATCTCAGAGTTGTTTTCATCTGCATCTCTTGAATGGCCAGTGATGTTGAGCATTTCTTCACATACTTCTTAGCTACTTTTACTTCGTCCTCTGAAAAGTGTCTGTTCCTTTCGCATACCCATTTTTGAACTGGGTCTTTAAATTTGGGGGAACTGATTTTTTAAGCTCTTTATATATTCTAAATAGTAGCCCTTTGTCTAAGGAATTACTGGTAAAGATTTTTTCCCATAGTGTTGGTTGCCTTTTGTTCTGCAGATGGTTTCCTTTGCCGCACAGAAGCTTTTTAATAGAAAAAGATCCCACTTGCTGATTTCTTCTGATAGTTTTTCTGCTATAGAGGTTTTGTTCTTAAAGTCTTTCCCTAAGCCAGTGTCTCCAAGAGTTTTATCTAACCTGTTTTGCAGCATGTTTAGTGTCTCTATTTTAATATTTAGGTCTCTCATCCACTTTGATTTTAGTTTAGTACACAGTGAAAGAGACAGATCTAGCTTCAGTATTTGGCAGGTTGAAACCCAGTTTTTCCAGCACCATTTATTAAAGAGGCAATCTTTCTTCCATTGAGGATGTTTGGCTCCTTTGTCAAAGATGAGGTGGCTTAGTGTATCTGACATTGTTTCTGGATCTTCTAATCTATTCCACTAATCCTCAGGTCTGTTTCTTTGCCAGTACCATGCTGTTTTTATCACAGTGACTTTGTAGTAAAGTTTCAAGCTGGGGAAGGTGATACCACCTGCCATGTCCTTGTTCCCTAGAATTGCTTTTGCTATTCTAGGTCTCTTGTGGTTCCAGACGAATTTTTGGATGCCTTTCTCTAGATCTGTGAAATATGCTGTTGGGATTTCAATTGGGATTGCATTGAATCTATATAAAAGTTGTGGGATTAAAGCCATTTTGATGACATTGTTTCTTCCTATCCAGGAATAAGGAATGTCTTTCCATTTTCTGATATCCTATTCAATCTCCTTTTTCAGAGTGCTGTAGTTTTTGGAGTAGAGGTCCTCTACCTCCTTTGTTAGATTGACTCCTAGATATTTCATTTTTCTGGATGCTATTGTAAAAGGGACTGAGTCCCCAATTTTTTTCTCTATCAATCTATTATTTGTATATAAAATGCGATTGATTTTTGAGCACTGACCTTGTATCCAGCTACACTACTAAATTTGGTGATTAAGTCTAGCAGTTGTTTGGTGGAGTTTTTAGGGTCTTCTAGATAGAGTATCATGTCATCAGAAAATAATGACAGTTTAACTTCTTCCTTTCCTATCTTTATTCCTTTTATTTTTTTTTATTTATTTATTTATTTATTTATTTATTTATTTATTTATTTATTTTTGAGACAGGGTCTCGTTTTCGTAGTTCAGGCTGGCTCTGAGCTCACTATGTAGTCTAGGCAAGACTCAAACTCAGCAATCCTCCTGTCTCTGCCTCCCGAGTGCTGGGATTACAGGTGTGAGCCACCACGCCTGGCTATTCCTTTTATTTTTTTTGATTGTCTAATTGCAATGGCTAATGTTTTTAGCACTATATTGAACAGTTGTGACAGTAGACATCTTTGTCTTGTTCCTGATCTTAGTCTGAAAGATTTCAGTTTTTAATCATTTAGGATGATTCTAGATGTTGCTTTCTCAGAAATAACTTTTATTAGGTTGAGATACAGTCCATCTATTCCAAGTTTCTGTAGGGTTTTGATGATGAATGGGTGTTGGATTTTGTCAAATGTTGCCATGTTTCACTGTTCTTTTCTTCCTTGCTTTTCCCCTTTTCTATTTAGTTTCTTGTTTGCTCCAGTGAGTTCATTCTGCTGGGTCTCATGGGTATGGAATTTTCTGTGTTTATTTCCAAGATGTTCTTTAGAATATTTTGGAGTGTAGGTTTTGTGTTTGTGAATTTTTTCAGGTGTTCTTTATCATGGAAGTATCTTATTTCCCCATCTATTCTGAAAGATAGTTTTGCAGAATACAACAGTCATTTATCTGTATGTCCAATTCTTTTCCTTTTCCTGTGAAGTTTTCTGCCATTATATCTGTAAATAGTTTTGTTTTTTGTTTGTTTGTTTTTGAGACAGGGTCTTGCTTTGTAGTTCACAATATAGCCCAGGCGAGCCTCAAACTCAGCAATCCTCCTGCCTCTGCCTCCCGAGTGCTGGGATGACAGGCGTGAGCCACCACGCCTGGCACTGTGGTATGTGGTATTGATTGCTGGTGGGCATGAGTCACCATGCCCAGCATTGTATGTGGATACTGGGATCAAACTCAGGGCCTTGCACTTGAGAGGCAGGCACCTGGAACCACTGAGCTAAATCTCCGGCCCTGTAAACAGTTTTTTGATGTCTTTTGCACTATCTCCTGCTTCTTCACTGACTCTGATCAGCCTCATGTTATTCTTCTTTGAGTCATCTAGGAGCTGTTGGATTGATTTCTCATGGTCTCTTGCCATTTTCCGTAAGTTATTCCTTTCCTCTTCATTGGCTGTGAGCATGTCTTCTAGGTCTGAAATTTGGTTTTCTGCTTCATTCATCCTACTTCTCAAACTTTCATTCCCATTTTTGATCACATGGACCTCTGCTTGAAACTCTTTATAATGTTCCATTGCTTTTGTTATCTGAGCTTCTATGATGTTCCTGATCTCTTCTTTAATGAAGTCCTTCACTGTGGACAGCATCTCTGTTTTCATCTCAGAGATCAGTTCTGATTTTCATTTTAGTAGATCTGTTTTTGTTACCAGTTCAGAGAGTCCTGGAGATTGAGCTTCATTTTGCTCCGTTTCCCTTTTCCCTGAATTCCCCTGTGGTGGTGGTCTTTTTTATTGGGTTCTTGAATTTTTTTCTCATATCTGTTGTGCTGGCAAACACTGTAAATCACTGCACAACCTAAGTGGTGCTTACCTAGACTCATGCAGACAGGAATGGAGCTCCCACGAGGCTTCTGGCCTGAGTCCAATGGCCGGTAGAACAGAATCGCTTGGGGTGGATGGAGGTCCCTGGGTCAGCTGGCCTTGGACTGATGGTAGGCTGGCTGCTTGCAGGCAGTGGAAGTCCCTGCACAGCCTCCTTTGGGCTTATCCAGATTCACCCAGGGGCAGTGGAGCTTGTCTAACCAGAGTCCAGAGGCAGGCCAGCTGCTTGCAGGTGGCAGAGGCACTGCACGGCCTCTGCGGGGTTTCCCCAGACCCACCCAGGGTGGATGGAGGTCCCTGGGTCAGCTGGCCTGCGTCTGGTGGCAGGCAGGCTACTTGCAGGCTGCGGAAGTCACTGGATTTCTGAGATTTTGACTACAATGTGTTGTGGGATATGTGTGTATGTTTAAGGGATGCGTGTATATGTCATTATAGTTATTCAGTGTTCTGTTAGTATCACTTACGTGTATGTTGAGTTCTTTCCCTATACTTGGAAACTTTTCTGCTAAAATTTCTGTAAACAATGTTTTTATTCCACATGTGCTGTCCCTCCAATTTCTCTCTAACTCAAATCAGTTTTAGGTTAGTCTTGTTAGTGTCACCCAGTAGCTATCAGGTCTTTCTTGTTCTTCTACCATTTTTAAGATATCTCTCAGCATATCATCATGTGATGCTATTTTGGTCTTCAATTCTGAAAGCCTACCTTAACTTTGGTCATTCCTACTGTTTGTAAATTCAATAAAAATTTTTATCTTGAGATTCGGGGGGGTACCTTATTGAGGAGTCTATATCTTTAGTAAATTTGTCATTCATGTTTTGAATAATTTTGATCAGCTTCTCCAATTTTTTGTTTGTTTCTTCCATAACCAGATTGGGCATTCTGTTCTATTTTCGCTTTGTTTTTTTTATAGTTTTGCATTTTGGGAGCTATGCTCTTTTTTGAGCTCACTGAGTTCCTTTACTTCCTCTTTAATCATATTATAAAGCTCAGCTACCTGGCGTGTGCTTTACTTCTGCTCGCTGACCTGGAGCCAGTGCGTTCCTCTTACAGATATCCTTTGCTCAACTCTGCATATCTACTGCTGACCTGGTTTTCCCTCCCTCTGGAGTCCAGGCTGGACAGCTCTCCTGTTGCACCTGGGGATGGGAGTATTGATTGCTTCCCTCTGTCTATCCATCTTTCTCTGTCCCCCAGACTGGCTGCTCACTGGGAAGCTACTGTTCACAAGACACTGGCCCTCTGTAAGTTATTTCTTCCACCCTGTGCTGCTCTGAGCTTCTTAGAGTCCCCGGGTCGCATGTGACTCAGTTACTGCCTGGTCGGGAAGTCAGAGCAATCCGGAGCCCAGGCCTTCAGCCAGGCTGTCCCTGGGGAGCTGGCTTCCTCCCTCAGCTCCTGCGTGCTCGGTTGGATCATGGTCCAGTGAGATTTTATTTTCCTTTGTCAGCCTTTATCTTTTGCCCCTGCCCCAGAGTCTGCTTTTCTCCTGCACCAATCTGGGAAAAAAAATTGCTTTTACTCCCTAGGCAACCATCTTCTGTTGAATATATTTTCTGTTCCTTCACTTTCAGTCTATGAAGTTGCTGGAAGATAAAATGACTCTCTTAATTCATTTATAGTCAAGGCAATTACTAATAAGTGAGGGCTTTATAACTGCAGTTTTGTTAATAATTTTCCCATTGTTTTGTAGGTTCTTTGTTTTTCCTCCTTTGGGATCTTCTTTGTGATGAGTGATTTTTCTCTGTGATAGCTTTGATTCTTACTTTTTATTTTATGCATCCATTTCAGCTTTTGCTTTTGGTTACAGTGAAGCTTATATGAAATAGCTTGTAGATGTCACTTTATTTTTTAAATTTAATATATTGGTACATTTTATATATATATATACATTACAGTTACACTCAACATTGAGAATTTGTACCAGTATATGACATGACTTCTCATTTTTCCCCATCTCCTACCCACCCTATAACCCCCCACCCCTAAATACACTGTTTCCTTTTTTTACCATCAATTTTTTTTCCCCGTATTACTTACCCCTAAACACATTTCTCTTTGAATATTTACTATTTCACAATTTTTTTTTTTTTTTTTTTTTTTTTTTGTGGTACCACGGATTGAACTCGGGCCCTTGGGCATCCAGGTTAGGTGCAATGCCACTTGAGCTAAATCCCCAGCCCTGAATATTTACTATTTAACAATATGAATCATGCATTCTAGAACTCATTTACAACTTCAGTTTCGCATACCAGAGAAAAGATATGATATTTACATGTCTGTGACCTACTTATTTCACTTATGAGTATTTCCTTAAGGTATGTCTGTTTGAGTACAAATGACTCAACCTCATCATGCTTTATGGCAGAGTAATACCCCATTTTTTTTTAAACCACATCTTCTTTATCCAGTTTAGAGTTGATGGGCACTTAGGTTGTTTCCAAGAAAGAATTACAAGATTCATATTACAGTGACATATGTGCACCCATGTTTATGTCATAGTTTATTTTAAGCTGTTAAGAACTTAACTTTAACAGGGAAAATAACTCTATGTCCATTCCCCTCCCTACATTTCCTGTTTTTCTTGTGAAAAGTTACAATTTCTGATACTGTTTTCCATAACAAATTCTTACAGCTCTTCCTTGAAAAATGTCTTTTAACCTTTGTACTAAAGAGATAAATGGTTCACACTCCACCAGTTAGTTTTCAGTCTCTTAATCTGCCCATATACTTACACTTTTACCAGTGATACAAATGCTTTTGTGTATTTTTACATTATGAATTAGCACTCTTTCTTTCTGCTTGAAGAGTTCCCCTTAGTATGTTTTCTGAAACAGTTTTGCTTATGATAAACTACCTCAGCTTCTGTTTGTTTGACAAAGTCTTTAGTCTTAAGCTCTGAAGGGCACCCTTTCTGGTACAGTATTCTTGCTTGGGCACCACTTTGATTACATCATTTCATTGAATCCTGATTTGTACATTTCTTGCCAAGACCTCCCCTGCTAGCCTTAGTGAAACTCTGTTGTATGTAATTTCCTTTTCTTCACTTTATTGTTTGTAATAATCCTGTCTTTGATCTTTGACAGAATGATTTCATCTTGTAGTTTTATTTAGATTAAATCTGATGGGAAATCTTTAGCTTTTCTGACAAATACCTAGACGTTTATATCTTTCTTCAGATTTAAAACTTTTGTATTCTTGTATAAGTAGCTTTGTATCCCTGTAATTTTTTCCCTCTATCTTAAATTCCTCCAACTTGAATGATTGCTCTTCTTTTGTAGTTCTACAAATCTTCTAAGCTTCTTGTATTCTTTTTAAAATTTTTCTTTTTGCCTTTAACCATATATTTATTAAATAATTTGTCATTGAGTTCAAAGACTCTTCTTGATCATTCTCCTATTGATTCTCTGTTGCATTTTCATTTATTTTATTTTTAGCTTCAGCATTTTTAATATTTTGAATAATTTAAAATTTTCATTTAGTTTATTGTCTTCCTAATTTGCTTGAATTGTTTTTCTGTATTTTCTTTAGGTTTACTGGGCTTCTTAAAATGATTATTTTGAACTCTGTCAGACAGTTTGTGTTTCTCCACTTCCTTTGGTTCGCTCACTGCTGTTATTTTGCTCCTTTGATAGTGGTATGTTTTCCTCATTCTTCTTTGTAGCTGTGCTTTGACTTCTGTGTATTTAATGAGGAAGGATTATAATATAGTCTCTGCAAACTGACCGTTTCAAAAAGCCCTTTACTTGCCCACTTGTTCAGTCCGTCTGGGCAGGTCATCTTGAATGATCCATGGGCAGGCTAATCTGGATCTATGGTGTAGTCCCGTTGATTAGGTTAGTGAAGATTAGCCTGGCAATTGGATCTTCCAGGGCGAGTCTGCTTCTTGTATCTGTAAAGGGGTTATCCTGAAGCTTGGGTCCACATAGGTGACCTTGGGTACTACATCCATGGGGTCTGGCACTGTCCCAGAACATATCCTAATTTTTTCTCTGTCCTCCTTTTCTTCTTTCTTCTTTTGCTCCCTCCCTTCCTGCCTCCCTTCCTTCCTTCCTTGCTTTGCTAGCGTATCATCCCAGAAGTTATTTGTTTTGGATCTTAGTAAGAGACTTTGACTTAGATTTTTGAAAAATGCTGGAACTTTTGAGGCTTTAGGATAGAGACTTTTGCCATTTTGGTTATATGCTGAAGAGTTGCATTGCATTGTATGGGTAGAAGTGTGAACTTCCTGTTATCTTTATATGGGGATTTAGTATAGTTTAAGCCAATGTGTTTGGGAATAAAGTTGAGAAAAAAACAGGAGGTTGCAGTTCTGATTGTCAACTTAATTGACTTTGGAATCTTCCCTGGGAATTGGATGAGCACACTTTTTTTTTTTTTTCTTTTTGAGACAGCGTCTCGCTTTGTAGTTCAGGCTGGCCCTGAGCTCACTATGTAGCCCAGACAAACCTCAAACTCAGCAATCCTCCAGCCTCTGCCTCCCGAGTGCTAGGATTATAGGCGTGAGCCACCATGCCTGGCTGGATGAGCACACTTTTGGGTTTATTTGGGTAGGACATGGATAGGTACTATCCCTAGTCCCTCACCCATTTTTCTCTGTGCCTTTCTCTTGTTGCCCTTCCTTACAACCATGAACTAAACAGCTTTGCTCTGTGATGTCCTTCTGCCCTTGTGTTTCTGCCTTAAAGTCAGCAGACCATAGACTCAATCCCTTTGAACTATGAGCTAAATTAAACCTGCCCTCCTTTAATTTGTGAGTCTTGAATATTCTTTGCCAGCAGCAGAAAAGCTGACTAATATATGTAGGTCCTAGTGAGCTGCTGAATTAGGGTCTTTTCTTTGGTACTTTTTTGTTATAGTTTAATCAAAGATGTGGTATATGGGTAGTATGGTGAAGACATAGGAAGGAAAGTAGACAAATTTAAATGTAGGAAAATTAAATATAAACTAGAAAAGATGGAAATAGGAGCCATTCTGAAGGAAAAATGGGAATTGTGCTATCAGCTGTCCTCAGAGCTGGGCATGCTTACCTGCGTATTTTATCATCTCTGGGAAAGAGATATAGTTTATGCAGCACTCATACTCCATCCTGCTGTCCTCAGTGAAAAACTAATTTCAAAAAGAAAATGTTATTATTAAAGAAAGAAAATATTCTTTAGAAGATTCAATAACATACCAACTCATAGATTTTTTAATCAAACATTAAACTATCACTCTGTGCCAGATTCTTGGAATGCAGTGATAAAGGATACAAAGAAGGATATTATATATAAGTGAGAGTCAGAATATAAAAATGGCAATTTATTAATTGCCCACTCTGCATAGAACTTTTCTACAGTTCAGATTTCTTAATCTTTTTTTCTGTAACTTGAGCAGTCCTTTATGTATTAATGAAAATGAACTTACAGTTAATATATTTTTTACAAAGAAAACCTTGTAGACGTCTTGGAAAATTTCATCAGTCAGATTTCTTAATCTTTACAATGCACCCAAGACATTGTTATTAATATTGTCAGTTGATAGGGAGTGAGTGCATCCAAGTTACAGAGAAGTTACATAACTTGTCTAGGATTCCACAACTGGTGAATGACAAAACTAGAAATTTGATTCCAGGGATTAACATCTGAAAACTTTTCCCTTGTCCTCTTTTCTTCCCTAGTAGTATGTAAATGTTGTTCTTGGAAAACATTTCACTGAATGTTTTCAGTATGTCAGATTGGTGACTGTGTGTAGATTCCCTGGTGTAGGACTGGCTTCCAATAGGGAGGCCAGTAGACACCTGTGAGTAATATGTTACATGGTATAGGAGGTCAGCGTGGGAGCTGTAGTGAAGGGTTTGGTTAGGAAAAGCCTCTTGCAAGAGTTCATACATGATTTGAAACCTTACAAATGTATAGAAATCAGACAAACAAAGATCGGAGGAAAGTACTTCCTGTGCAGAGGAAGCTTCATGTGTGTTATAACTCTTTCCTCATTCTCCATTATTGTAGTCTTTTATCTGTAGCTCTCTCGTCACCCACATCACGATTGACTACAATGAGCAGAAAATCAACTAAACAAACCCCTACATCATTCCCAAATAAACTGAGAAATTAGCTCTTCCCCATTCATCTCATATATGGTTTTCCCCACAGTCCTGAGTTTAGGCCCCATGCACTGAGCTATACCCCAGCCTTTGTGTTTTGAGGCAGGGTCTCACTAAATCACTGTTAGAGGTTGGACTAAAACTTATAATCCTTCTGCCTCTGCTTCTCAGACTGCTGGTCATACATGCTTGTACACAAATACTTCGTATTAATTACTGTTGTTTCATTATTATTTGATAAATATTGAGACCATCATTTGTATACTATTTTCTTAGGCAATAGTCATAGGCTGAGTGCAGTGTAGAAAATGATCTCTCTCTCTTTAGAAACTTATAACCTAGAGGGAAAAGACAAACTTGAAATATACTAGGTGTAGAAAATATTTACTAGTGGATATCAGCTAAAATTTATGACATATGTCATTGGTAGGATATGATTTATTTTCAGATTATAATGTTGTGCAGTAATTTCTTTAATGGCTTGATAGACACTCGATACTTCATTTACTAGTCTTCCCAGATCCACCAGTCTGATGACTTCTCAAAATAAGGAAGTGAAATAATTGAGGCGTGACTTGTGTGTCATGAGTTCATGCTGACTTGGAGTGATCACTGCTTCCCTTTTTCATAACTTATCTTCTTATTTTAATTTTTTAAAAATTATTTTTATTTTTTACAGACTGGAATGGAATTGAAGGCCTTGTATATGTTATTTAAGTGGTCTGCCACTGAACTACTGAATACTGGGATGATTCTAAATGTCTTTATTAATGTTTAGTGCCCATCTGTGTTTAGTTCCTTTATAGTTTTAGAACTCCCTACGAGATCTCTGGTGGTGTTAAATATACTTATTTTAGTACTTTATCTGGTGTCCTATGTTGTGTTTGTTAAGGTTGTGATTCTGCTGTTTGAGTATGGTACTGCTATTTCTGTGTTCTTGGTGGGTTCGTACTTTTTGATTATTTGGCCATACTTGCAAACAGGATACTAGTTTAAATACTACTGGAGATTGGAGAGTATAAGAATTCTTGTTTATGTGGCTGCTAGCTAAAGTTTGGGTTAAATCAGCTCAAGTAGTTGTGCTTGGATTTTACATGTGAGCATGGTCTTTTAAAGGGCAAAAAGTCTCATTTGCCTGTGACAAAGCCCTGCCACGCTTGACCCAATGACTCTTGAGTCTTATATAAACTTTCTCATGGTGTAGTCTGGATTCTCAACCCTCCGGTGACCAGCTTTGCCTTTACTACTTCCTTGCCTCTGCCCAGAGCTCACTCTTTCCAGCCAACCCCTATTGACTTTGATTGTGAAGTTTTTGCAAAATTCTGCTAAGAACACTTTTATTTTTAAAGTTCTTTTTCACAGGTTGGATTTCTGTGTCATTTAGTTCTGTTATGTTCCAGCAATAACGTGTTCCCAAAATTCCTCAGTATATTCCACAAACCCCTTCTGAATTTCCTAAAACATATTTATTTCTATTTAATTTACTCTTCTGACATTGATATAAGATTTAGCAAGAAAGATAAATACGTATTTCCAGTTAGTCAACTTCAGCAGGAAGTCATCCACACCTTTCTGTGATAAGCAATTATTGGAGGACTCCCCTGGGGTTCTGACTAAATGTATAGTACCTAGAAGACAGATATTTTTCCTGCTTTTTTTTTTTTGTGAGTGTGTGTGTGGTGCCAGGGATTAAAGTTGGGCCCTTGTACTTGCAAGGCAGGTACCACTGAGCTACATTCCCACCAGTTTTTCTGTTTTTAAATTAGGGTATGACCATATTCATTCTCTTGTACTTCACCCATTTTCTGCTTTTTTCAAATCCATTGCTGACATGGACAATTCCTAACTGCAGTGCTCTGGAAAGTATTTCACTTGGACAATGAAAATAACTCAGGGATCTTTTCATTCTCTATCAAATGGAATTTAATTCCTTCTTAAATATGCTTATTTTATTTTGAGGTATTGAAACTTTTCATTAAGGATTTTTTTTGATGGAAAAAGGAAAATGTCAGGCACAAGTTGTGTGGTTCTTTTTTTTTTCCTGTTAAACATTGCCCCATTATCACTAATGATAAGTAATCCTTTTGTCTATTTTCTTCAAACTGCAGTTGTTCTAAGGTCTGTGTTCACTTAGACATTGGTATTCTTCACTTTTCATAAAAGTCTGGCCAGGACTCTCAATTTTTTTTCGATTTTATATTTCTGCTACTAATTTTTATAGCTATAATTTCAAAGTCTGTGCTTTTGAAATTGCTATATGCACAATGTTGATAGCTCAGGCGCTTTAACATAGAGGGTAAAATAAAAGGTCAGGAAGTAAGTTTTGAATCATCAGTGATGAAATACAGACAATGACTGCAAATTCTGAAGAATCTGCTGGTGAAATTCTTAGGCCTCATAGCTCTTCCTGCTGAGGTGGGCGATTTCAAGGGTCAACTTACTGACCATGATGTTACAACCCTTTTCTTCTATAAGGTCATGCCTGAGGCCTCCAGGCCAGTAAAATTTTCTCCTCACTTCTATATGTACAAAGTATTTTACTGAATCCAAAGCTCTCTGAGACATGGTACTACATTTAAGACTCCTTTTCTTATCATAACAATTATTTGAAAGGGTTGAAGAAGGTAGAATTAGGGATGGAGGAAGGATCCAGAAGAGGTAGGTCATTAGGTGGAAACACAAAGCAGTACCCTTTTGTTATTTCATTTATATGGAGTATTAAGAATAGATAAATCCGTGCAGATATAATATACAATGATGACTTCCAGGGCCTTGGGGGTGAGAAGTATAGAGAGCAACTTCCTAATAGGTCCAAGGTTTCCTCTGGAGGCAATGAAAATACTTCTGCAACTAGATAAAATATGCCAATGAAGACGGCATTGTTCACCTTGAAATGGTTAATATGTAATGTGAACATCACCTCAATAAAAATATAGGGCACAGAGGCCTATTGTCTCAAAATCATTCACACCCACTTCTATTTAGGTTAGCTTTGTAAGCAACTTGAGACTTCTTTATAAGAATGCATTACTTCTTGATGTTGAGGCAATCTGTGTAAAATCCATGAAATTCTTTGCTGCAGGTAAAGGTCCAAGCCTTCCAGCCAGCAGATGTGATGGCACAGCAGCCTTTGGTAAACTTACCTTCAATCAGGTTTAAGTATGTACAGGTTACAAGTGGTTGTACATTTTAATTGTACTTCTTTTTGGTAACAAGTTAATTGTATTAATATGAGATGAATACATTTTAAATGGAAATTAGAGAAATAAGTGAGCACTGTCTTGATAATTTGACCCTTTCACAATGACCTACAAGAAATTATACAAACATCATTTTAAACAAATACACAATTTAAGACTTGTCTGTTAAGCACAACACACTGATAGTGAGATTCAACACTTTTAACAAGTGCATAGCGACACATTTGAGTAACACAGGGCTCTGTATAAAAAGGTTGCTATAAATCTTGTAAAACCAGTAGACCTCACCTCAACATGATAAATTTCTTCAAAACCTAAACACTGGCAACATTTTGGAATAAGCCTATTTTTTAAAAGTATGTATTTACATATAAATTTATATATGAAAACATAGAATATTGTACAGCAAAATGTTAACAGTACTTGTTTTTGTACTTAGCTGTAGTAAGCTTATTTTATGATTATTTGTAAGTTTACTTTTTAAATTGTACTATTAAACTTTCAAGAATAAACATGGCTATGTGAATAAAAACTATGTTTAAAGACAGATGTAAACCCTTGTTCATAGCAGCTCAGTTCGTGAGAGCTCAATCTTGGAAATAACCCAAATGCCCATCAACTGGAGACTGAATAAAGAAGGTGTGTTTTTTTATAAAATGGAGTATTATTCTGCCATAAAGAATGACAAAATTGGGCCGGAGATTTAGCTCAGTGGTTCCAGCGCCTACCTCACAAGTGCAAAATCCTGATTCAATCCCTGGTAACAACATACAATGCTGAGTGTGGTGACTCACACCCACCAGCAATCAATACCACATACCACAGTGCAGGGGTGTGGGAGGCAGAGGAGGATTGCTGAGTTCAAGGCTGGCCTGGGCTACATAGTGAGCTCAGGGCCAGCCTGAACTACAAAGCAAGACCTTGTCTCCAAAAAAAAAAAAAAAATAGACAAGATTGATTCATTTATGTGCAAATGGATACACCTGGAGGTCACACTAATAAGTGAAATAAATAGATCACAGATAGGCAAATACCGGATCTTCTCTTTGATATGAGTACCTGTAGATATAAATGAGCTCTAGAAAGTATGACAGCTTTTGTAGAATGGGAAATTTCCAAAGGAAATTTGGTGTGGGAATGTAATGAGGGGAAGAAATAAATATGATTCAGAAAGAAAATAAAAGAGCATATATAGGGGTTGGGGAGGTGTGGGTGGGTAGGGATATGGGTAAAAATGAGAATTAACTTGTGTCATATATTGGTACAAATTCCCCAGTGTTATGTGTGATTGTGAGATGTATGTAAATTGTACCAATAAAGAATTCAATTAAAAAATAAAAACTATGTTTGGGGCCGGAGATTTAGCTCAGTGGTTCTGGCGCCTGCCTTGCAAGCACAAGTTCCTGAGTTCAATCCCGGTAACCACATAGAATGCTGGATGTGGTGGCTCACGCCCACCAGCAATCAATACCACCTACCACAGTGCCGGGCGTGGTGGCTCACGCCTGTAATCCCAGCACTAGGGAGGCAGAGACAGGAGGACTGCTGAGTTCCAGGCTTGCCTAGGCTACATAGTGAGCTCAGGGCCAGCCTGAACTACAAAGCGAGATCCTGTCTCAAAAAAAGAAAAAAACAAAAACAAAAAAACAAAAACAAAACAAAACACAAAAACTATGTTTAAATGTCTTCTGTACTCTCATAATTAACTTTTTTTTTCTTCCTACATAACCTCTGGCACAATCCTTTGTCCTGGACTTTATTTGAAGGCATTAGGGCTATGGCTTTTTCTAGAGTCTTGTTGATCTTCTGGGTAATTGTCTTCCTTGTGTTCTTCAAGGACTTGTTCTCAAGCTGTGTCACTCCTAGAAATCTCTGACAAATGTATGTGGCCCTGGGGAAAAGAGGAGCAGTGTAAAGATTACAGGGAAGCCATTTGCATTCTCCTTTCATTAATATAGTCACCCTCAATCAATGCTGTCTTCTTTTTGGTACCACAGCTAAAGGGGCTCAGTGTACCTTTATGTATCTTCCTGACTCAATAGAATATCTACATGGAAGGGCCCAGAGAAGGCACTTTTTTCCTTCTTGAAAAGAATCCATTTGAACTTGTGAATTCTTGTTAAATTTAATATCCCCTAGTCTCTAAAGGCATAGTTTTTAGACAATGTTAGAGAATAAGACCTTCTGAATTACGAAAAATTATCCAAAGTCACATCACTGATAAGTTACTTCCACATTCCAGTTTCTGCTTCTGCTGTTTATTCTTCTCAACCATAGTGCTATGGCTATGACATCTGATTCAAGAGCAATCTCCATGACCAACTGTTGGCTTGTTCAGAGACGTAAGAAAACATGTCACTTAGTTCTACTTAAATGTTTCAAGTTCCTCATCTTAGAGGATTTTCTGGATGATAGCTAACAGTCAGCTTCAATGATTCATAAAGACTGTTTATAGAGTTCTTGAAAGATACTGGGGATTTTCATAGATATTTCTAGTTTCTTGAAAGCCTTGTGTTTCCTCATCTTTCTCTTTCTGCTCTTATACACATACACATTCTTTTCCTACTGTCTGCATAGGAACAGGGTATACTGATAGTAAGTTCAAAAGGATAACTAAGTGGAAAGGTTTACAGTTTGTGGGAATCAAGAACAGGACAGTGAAGTGGAAACCAGTAGAATAATTTCCTTATTGTTAATATTTAAAGAACACTAGCAAAAGACACTGATGTTAGTTTATCAGGTACTACTAAAATAAATGCCTATCTGAGGATAGAGTTGTAATTTAACTTACTAGTATTTGCTTTTGCTATGCCAGTATTATGTATTAACTTTTCTTTAATGCACTTAAGATCACAAGTGAAGACTCTTGATATTAGTATGCATCCCTTAGAAAAAATTATAGATACTAATTAAAATTTCATGTTAAAGTAAAAGAGATATAGATCTAAAGTATGTAATCAATATTTACAACATGTTAGTAGTAAACTGATCCGGTTCCTCCAGAAAAAGGATTATCATAATACAGGATAGAACTGAGATAGAGATTAAGCTATAAGCAAGTGAGAGCTATTTGGGAATATGGTACATGACTGTATATTCACTGAGTTCTACTTAGCTTTTTCTTCTTTTTTTTATTCAACATTTAGATACAAGGAACAAGAATGGCATAACTGAATGTATTCTATTGTTGAACCTAGAACTTACATAGAAAAACAAGACATGCAGAGTCGCATTACTGAAAAACAGTTTTGGAAAATACTACTCTTCAGTACTGTATTGTGACTAGGACTCCAAGAGTCATTCAAGTGGGCATTCCCATCTTGGAATATGGAGCACCTTTAATTAAAAACCTCAATGAAATAAAATAAAATAATTATTTTTCAGGAAAAATCCATGTTCATATCAGGGTTATTAAATACTTTTCTATCTTCTGTTTTTCATAAGGAAATTTCCTCCTTTCTTCTTAGGGGTAGAAATAATATAGTTATTACCTTTTGTAAACACTGTAATTAATGTTATCTTTAGAAAGGGGCACAGCAATGAATAGGATCACATTCTTGAGTTATGACTCAATGCTATTATTTGTTCGTAAGAATAAACTCCCTGTCTTATGTAAGAACATCTAATTTATTACTTTTAATGTACAGGGGATATATTTATACATTTTCACTTTGAAGGTAATAATTATTTCAACCTTGTCTTCTACTGAATTAATATTGACTTTCATAAACAAGACTAACAATAGGTATCTGTGTTATAAGCAATTATCTCAGTGAATAGGAAAGTAGAAACTATTTGCTTTCCCTGTGGAGGTTACTAGCTAGAGTTTGCTTGCCTGTAGAAATCACAGAGAGAAATGTGTATTGTTCTTCCTAGAAAGGAAGGAACATTTGAAACACAATATGTTGGGTTAATTCTCATAACACCTGTATGAAAATAGAATGATTGTTTCTATTTTTACTGATAAGTAATCCTCAGGGAGGATAGGTAGAAAGAGGATACAAACTCATCTTAATTCAAACTGTAGACTTTTTATACCTCACTTTCTTCTTTCCTCCCTTTCAAAGTTTTGTTTCCTTTTACCCAACTCTTTCAATTCTGAGGTATGGCATATAAATGTATTCCAACACTTGGTTAGCATAACAGGTGGATTTTAGTCTTCTCTTTGGAGTATATATAAAGACAAGGGAGGAGAAATGCTTTAGATTCAGCTTTTCTGTCTATTGCACATATTTTCTTCTCCCTGTAACCTGAAAGAACTTCATAAACTCTTTAGTTTCCTTCCTATTCATCTCTTTCTCTTCCTTTTTTTAAATTTTTTTTTTTTTGAGACAGGGTCTCACTTTGTAGTTCAGGCTGCCCCTTAGCTCACTATGTAGCCCAGGCAAGCCTCGAACTCAGAAGTCCTCCTGCCTCTGCCTCCCGAATGCTGGGATTACAGGGGTGAGCCACCATGCCCAGCACTGTGGTATGTGGTACTGATTGCTGGTGGGGGTGAGTCAACACGCATGGCATTGTGGTATGTGGTTACTGGGTTGAACGAGGGACCCTGTGGTTGCTAGGCAGGCGCCAGAACCACTGAACTAAATATCTGGCCCCTGTTCTCCATTCTTTTTTCTGGCATTAAAGAAGAACTAAAGAGAATATCCTTAACAATATATTTTTAAAAGTTTTCCCTATTTTTTTTTTTTTTTTTTTTTGCTTTTGAGACAGGGTCTTGCTTTGTAGTTCAGGCTGGCCCTGAGCTCACTATATTGCCCAGGCAAGCCACCGCAAACTCAGAAATCCTCCTTTCTCTGTCTCCCGAGTGCTGGGATGACAGGCGTGAGCCACCACGTCTGGCATTGTGGTATGTGGTGTTGATTGTTGGTGGGCGTGTCTCCACGCCCAGCATTATATGTGGTTACCTGCAATCGAACTCAGAACCTTGTGCTTGCGAGGTAGGCCCCAGAACCACTGAGCTAACCCTCCGGCCCCAAGTTTTCCCTATTTAAAAAAATTATGGAATAAATGTCATAGTATAAAACTCCCTGTTAATCATTTTTTGGTGTACAGTTTACTACTAACTGTATTCACATTGTTGTGTAACATATCTCTGGAAATTTCTCATCTTACAAAACTGAAACTATGCTTCAAACATCAACTTCCTTACCACCTTTACTCTACTTTCTGGGAACCGTTATTCTACTTTCAGTTTCCATGAATTTCAGCTACTCTAGAAAGCTCAGATCAATGGAACTTATTTTATTTGGCATAATGTCTTCCAGATTCATCCATGCTATACCACGTGGCAGATTACCTTTTTGAGTGTTTTGCATGAGGGATTGGATATGGGACCTTCACACTGAGCTTCATCCTCAGAGGCTCCACATCCCCCTTTTTAAAACAGGATCTCCCTGTCACTAAGCTGCTCATGCTGAGCTCAAACCTCACACTTGTGGTCTTTCTGCTTCAGTCTCCCAGGGTGCTGGGATTATTAGCATGCACCAACATGTTTTGCAATTTCCTGGGTTTTTGTTGTTGTTGTTGTTTGTTTGTTTGAAAAAACTGGATTTCTATTCCATGGTATGTGCTTGCCACATTTTGTTTACTCATTTATCAATGGACATTTGGATTGCTTCCATATCTTAGCTATTATAAATAGTGCTACAATGAATATAACTACTATTTTAAGGTTTGTTCTCTATATTTTTGGATATGTACTCTGTGATGTTGAACTATATGGTAACTAAATTTTTGAGGGATATCCATACTTTTTGTTATGATTGCTGCAGTATTTTGACATTTCCACTAATAGTACTCAAGATTCTAATTTCTCCACGTCCTAAGATTTTATTTTCTGAGGTTTTTTTTTTTCATAGTGGTCAAAGTCTACAGCCATACCACCCTGAATGCACCAGGTCAAAAATCTTAATAAGGGCCAGAGACTTAGCTCAGTGGTTCTGGCGCCTGCCTAGCAAGCTCAACGTCACTGGTTCGGTCCCTGGTTTGATCATTGGTAACCATATACAACAATACTGGGTGTAGTGACTCATGCCCACCAGCAATCAGTACCACATACCACAGTGCTGGGCATAATGGCTCACGCCTGTAATCCCAGCACTGGGGAGGTAGAGGCAGGAGGATTGCTGAGTTCAAGGCTTGCCTGGGCTATACAAGTGAGCTCAGGGCCAGTCTGGACTACAAAGTGAGACCCTGTCTAAAAGAAAAATCCTAATGAAAATGATTAGGTCATATCTTGTTTTGATTTGCATTTTTCTGATGATTGGTATGTCTTTTTAAAAAATAAATTCAGAAGTATATTTTATGTTCTAAGTACATACAGTGCTAAGTGCATTGTATGTAAGACTCATTATTTTAATTACCACCATACGGCCTAAGTGACTAACTAGTCTTCTGCACTAAGGAAAGGACCATAGTAAAGTAATTTTTCTGAGTACTGAGAGCTTTCAAATGATAAAACTGGAATTCAAAACTAATCTAACACCAAAGCTCTCGTACCAATTGAGCTATTTTTTTTTTTCTCTCTCCTTGTCCATTTAAATTTCTGATTTGGGTGGTTAACATATTCTCTTACAAAAAGGAAAGGGAAATTTTTGGTTTTAGATTTGGCACATTGTTTTCAAATGTATATGTGTACACATGTTTGGAGGGAAGTGAAAAAGGGAAGTCTTTTTGTTTCACACATACAATCATGTACTCAGTTTGTGTCATTACCATTCTAAATGAAACAGTATGATAGGAACAAAAGTAAACTTGGATTTTTTTTTTTTTTTTTTTTTTGTGGTACGGGGAATCAAACTCAAGTGGTTCCACTTGAGCTATATCCCCAGCCCAAGTTTGGACTTTTTAACCATAAAGTCTTTCTATACTTGAAGGTTGTGTATTAACTGGAAATTATACTTCCAAGAAATATGCAGGAGTTCTGGACAGAGACATTCCGATTCCAATTAAGGTGTTGGCTCTAACAGTGTAGAAAGAGCATATCACCAGGAGTACAGCAATAAACTGGCAAAACAGAGGCTTAGCAAAGGACAAGAGGAAATGACAAAATGCAGCCTCATGGGCCGTTCTGTCAGACTCTGTATTTGACAGTGCAAGCAGTTTAGAACTTCTGTTATACTCTTTATGTTCTACTCCATAGCATGGCTATAACTTTTTGTTAGTGATAAAAGCAATGAGTCTAGATTTATAAATTTAGTGCTGCTTGTGTAATGATAGCATCTGAGCTGATTGTGACATTTAGGATGACCCTCAGCCCAGGAAATTTGGACTGTGCAGACGCATGATTCAACTCTCTATGGGAAGCCCCTAGTCCTAAAACTCTTAGCCAGATTTTCACTTGATCACAAAAGCATCCAATGAATCTGAAACTAAAATTATTTTTTCTATAGATTACAAATAAAAATTCCATTTAGTTTTTCCTTAAATATGTGAAAAACAGGTTGATATCTACCACTGAAATTTTACTAGTTTATAGCAACAATTATAAACAAAAACATCTCTATGTGAGTGTGGTCCTATGTGCCTGTAATCCAAGCATTTTGGATTCCAAGCCAGGAGGATTGCCATGGGTTCAAGTCCAACCTGCAGTATATAGTGAGTTCGAGTTCAGCTTGAACTTCATACCAAGACTTTTTGTCAAAAAACCAAACCTCCCACCCCAATAAAAAACCTGTCCAGATTAAAAAGTTCAAATATCCTAAAAAACTTCTAAAAAAGGGAAGAAATATGACTGTTGCTACTTATAATCATTAAATGCTGCTAATTATCCAAGAATAAACAGGCTAGGTAGCATCTGAAGGCATAGATGAGACCATTCACAGGCTTGTATCAGTAAAAAATGAGTCAGTATAGGAAACTTGGGGAAGTATTTTATGTAAATGACAAGTCCATGACCCAGAAAATAACTCCTATTTTAATATTTCAAATTTTTACAGATCTGTATTTCTTGAATTGAAATGAAACTACCAAGTACACTAAATGTTGCTCGTGGGTGTCTTATCTAGGATCATAGCCATCTACAAATTATTCAGTTACTATTCCATTTCCCTGATGCAGTTCATTTGTTCTCTTTGCAAACACTCATTCACTCATTTTCCCTTCCTTCCCTTTTCATGGGTTTTAAATAATTTTCTTCTTTCATACTTTATAAATAGTTTAGTACTTTCTTAGATAAGTTTAGTAAGTATATGTACTTTTTTAAACAAGTTTTGTAATGAAACTTCATTAGTCTTTTTTCCCCAAAAAAATAGCTTCTCACTGTGAACTCTGAATACAATGTCAGGTAACAAAATGAGGGTTATAACTTCCTCAAAGACCAGCATTGTCAGGGAACTGCTTACAACCGACTTACTTGGATTTATGGATGTCTGCCCTGTCCTGTGGGATCTTCTACTACAAGGATTATAACACTAGAATTATTGGCTGGACATCTGACCTGCTTTATGGGATCTTCAATTACAGGGATTATTGCAGATATCCGTCCTGCTTTATGAATACTAGGATTTTGGGTGTGAAGGCTTGGTACTGAATAAAGGTGCAGCAAACTTGGGTATTGGGCTGCCACTTTCTGTTGCTGCTGCTCAGAGTAGCAAAAGTTGAGCCCAGGGTCAGCCTTTTTCCTCAAGGTTCCGATATTATCTTTTGCTGTTTGTTAATCCTCTTGCTGTGGGACTCACAGGGGACTGGCACTTGCCACAAGTGTTCTGGCTCCATCCTTTTACCCCGTCACCCATAACATTTATTTTCATGAAAAATGGCCCCGAAGTGTGAGATCAATGATGCTGGGAATTCACACCTCAAAGAGAGTTGATTAAAAAAAAAGAAAAACAACTAAAGACCGAAGATTGTGCCCATGGTTGTTGGGATCTACAGTAAGAATAGATCTTCCATTCATAAAATTATGAAGGGAATGTAGTTATAATTTCTATTTTATTGCTACTTGCCATTGTTTATGTATTATTCTGCCTAACTTATAGATTAAACTTTACTATTAGTGTGAATGAATATATTGAAAAGTATAGAATACAAGGGGTGCAGAGCTATCTGCGTTATCTGGCAAGTGTAAGGCCCTTGATTCCCCAGTAACACACACGCGCGCGCGCACACACACACACACACACACACACACACACACAGAGCAAAACAGAACAGAACAAAAACAAACTACTATTTACTCTGTTTGGTCTTGGTCTTTCAGGCCATGATTTCTTTGATTATATAATGAAGACCCAGACATGAAATCTGTAGCTCAAGGAATGACAGTTAATGAATTGAAAGCTGTCTTATACCAGAAGAGAGAGCATGGCTACTGTGCTGTAAGGAAACAAAAAAAAAAAATGTATCAATAGAGTTACCCTGGTAAAATTTAAAATTCATCAGTTTAAAATTCCAGGATGGCCTAAACATTCACAAGGTATATAGTCATACTCACTGTGTTATGATTCTTTCTTAAGAAATTTTATAATGTTCCTCATGGATTAGTTACTCTATTTTCATCGATTGAGACTTTCACTTTCCTAGTCTGGCTGACTCTCATTCAGGAAAACCCTTCACACTAATCTCTTTCCTTGTGATCATGAACACTCTTCAGTTTACTTATTCCCATGACTGTTGTTCATTCATTTATCCAATGATAACTGGTAAGTCTTCAAATGCTAAGGCAAATGTATGGCTTAAGAATCAGATATACATGTACATAGTTTCACTGGAAGAGGCAGATAATACAAAATGAATGAATAGATGTGTTAAAGGTGATTAACAAGTACCATGAGATAGCAAGAAAGGAGACAGTGATACTCTTGGGTGGAGTTAACTGTTGAAGGTGGGTTGGTAGAAAGGATGGCTACCACAGGATGGTACTGAAAGGCTTGTCAAAGCTTTTAAGCCAAGAGCTGAATGCTGAGAATGAATATTCCAGGCAGAGGAATAGTATATGTAAATCTCCTGGGAGAACCAAAGTTTTTATCTTGTAAATTAGAAAGAAGGCCAGATGGAACAGGACAAGTGGCTGTGGCAGGATCTGAGCTCAGTGAACATGTCAAGGACTAGTTACATTGAATATCGTGGGTCATGCTAAGAACCCATAGTAGTGACTTTGCTTGCAAAAGGAATTCACTCTAGGGAGTTATTAAATGAAAGGGTGAAATGTGATTTTCTTTTCAAAAGCCCAAAAGAGGCTTCCTCATCTGCAGAGCCTGGCGAAGGGCTCTCCTCTCTGTCCAGTTTGGGCTTTGTGTTCATTTCTATTGAAGTGTGTGCTGATCACACTGTTGTCATTGTGGGTTAAGTTGTTTCTCTTAACATATAATTTTAGCAGTAGTTTTTCTTGTTCTTACTTAATCTTCAGTGAATACATTAGATACTTTGTATATGTTCTGTTCCAGCAAAACTGAACTGCCAACTGTAAATCATTACTGTTACTCCCAGCTCTACTCCCTGGAGTCTGACTCTAGAAAACTGTTGTGTACCATCACAGGCTAATTCTGCACCCTTTATTCCTTATTATAGTTTCATTCTCCATATTTCTAATCTACTGCAGTAAAAGTAGATTTCTAACCTCCTATTTTTAATATTAGGCATGAATTTTTTGGGAACAAAGCTGTGTCTAACTTATTTCTGTAATTGTGACCCTATTGCCATGGGTGGTGCAGGCTCAGTGAGTGATAACTATGAGTCTGACATTTTCAAAGCTATTAGTCACAGATCTTAAATTGCATTAGTAGAAAAGATATGAAAACCCTCCATTTGTAGTGTTTCCATGAAAACCCAAAAAAATAGTTCTCCATGAGAAAACTAATTTTCATCTTTTTATTATTATAAATAAATCTTCATATATGAAAAAGTAGAGACTTCGATCTTTTATATTAGAAAAAATTCTTTCAGTAGTATCTAATGGCAATCTATCTTTCACATCTTAGTTGATAATAATATTGAAATACAAAAGCACAGAAATGATTTTTTCTAGCTTTGCCACAGGGTAGATAGCCCATATTTCAGATTTGGAAGTGAAACTAAGAGCTAAACTGACTGAAATAAAGATTTAAATATGCCTTTGTCGTTTAGTCTTGCTTTCAAACACATGGCTGGCTAAAATGGAAAATTAGAAATCAGCTAAGTAAATATTCAAGCACCTACTTTTGTGGTTGGAAGAAAGGCAGCTGAATGGTAATCTGAGAATGGACTAGAGATCAGCTTCTTTAAACTACTTCCTTTTCTTCTACTCTCAAATTCCTAAAAAAACAAGTATGGCAAGAACATATCATGCTACTCTAACCAGTAAAAGGGCAGAGGAAAAAGAACTTTTAAAATCAAAATTATTTATTGGGAAAAATGCTAACATAGGCAAACTGTACTTAAGGTTATGAACTCAACACCCTTTTGTCCCAAATAAAATTCAAGAAGAACAGAGATATCTTGGGTTTGTGATTGTCCCTCAAAGGGATAGGAGCATTGAGGACCTGAGAGAGACATGTGTTGGTTCAGACCCGGTAGCCTGCTGCTCTCTGGTCAATCTCTGCCCTAGGCTCTTAGGTCTCTGATATATTTAAGAAGCTCTAAAATGTACTTCTCTTATTTTAAAGCTGGATGAAGATATGTGAATATCCTCAGAACATAGAAAATGACAAGGACAGGAAAAGATTTCTCATCAGTGACTTTTTCTGTAAGATAGACATCAGATTTACCTGTGCTGAAGAAGAGCGAAAACTTGTGTGTGTTACTCCACGCAGGTCCTGCTTCAACTGCGAGGAAGGTGTCACTCACCAGAGCCCACATAAGAGCCACAACAACCTGTGAGAAACAAAGGCTTTAGCTGTCAGCAGCTCAGTGCTGTGCAAACACACTGGCATTTCTACATGAATATGCAAGGTGTGATAGGGAGAGAAACTGAGACGGTACGCTTTCTCCCTCCTTACTGCTGTAAAATCAGAGTCCACTCAAGAACAAGACAGGAGGGAAGGAAATCTGCTCGTACTTGCCGTTTTGTTTAGTTGCTTCTTTGGAATAACGAGAAGAGGGATGAGAACAGATAGAACCAGTGCGCCAAATAAGGTTAAACACAACCTCTAGAGAAGACAACCAAGAGGAAAGAAAAATCATTTTGTATTGGATGGAAGAAAGTTTAACTGGTCACTAGCAAGAGGATCTATTGTTCAGTGGAAAAGCTGTCAAAGCTGGAATCAGGGGACATGAGAATGAGTCCGTGGTTGTGCTGGTCAGTGACATATGGTTTGTGTAAATCCCCTTTTATCACTCTGAATGAGCTGGCCTAACCGATTTGAAGACAAGGATAATGATTTCCTCAGCAGCAACAATTTCAAAAGATTTATGATAGTAAATGAGATAAAATTAGCAAAGCCGGAGCAACCCATATTTTGAATCCCTTTCTGCCTCTCTTAGGCAGAGGCAATCTTTCTTCAATAAATTTTTCCTACTCTTAACCTCCATTGCTCTTAGAATTCATTCTTTGCATTTAGAGAAGATAAACTCAAACTTCAGATATCTAGCAGGTTTGGCAGTTACATCTATTCCACCTATGTCAATACTGCTTTTATCATTACAGCTTTGTAGTATAATTTGAAGTCTTGGATTGTGATGCCCCCTGTCTTGCTCTTGTTGCCCCAAATTGTTTTTACTATTCTGGGTCTCTTCTGGTTCGCTGTGAATGCTGGAATTTTTTTCTCTGGTTCTATGAGGAAATTATTTTGATTGGAACTGCATTAAATTTGTATATAAGTTTTGGAAATATTCACTTTGACAACATTGGTTCTGCCTATCCAGGAGCAGGGGACATATTTTCATTTTCTCTTTAACTTTCTTTAATGTAGTACTGTAATTTTTCTTGTTGAGCTCTTTCACTTCATCAGTTAGGCTAATTCCCAAGAATTTAATTCTTCTTGATGCTATCACGTAAGGTATTACTTCCCCAATTTTTTTCTTGATGAGTTTGTTATTGGTGTACAGGAACACTGTTGATTTTTGTCTACTAACTTTGTATCCTGCTACATTACTGAATTTGGTTATTAATTACAGGAGTCTTTTGGTGTTTTTTTTGGATCTTCTATGTAGAAGATCATGACATGTATAAATAATGATACTTGAGTTTCTTTCTTTCATGTGCATATACCTTTAATTTCCTTTTCTTGCCTAACTGCTTTTGCTAATGTTTTGAGGACTATACTGAGCAGGAGTTCCTAATTTTAGGGGGCAAGTGTTCAGGTCCTTGGCCCTTGGCTTGTCGTAAAGGCATTTATCAGACTGAGAAAAGATCTTCCTATATCTGTTTTCCTCAGGTGTTTTTTTCTTATCATGAATGGATGTTGGATTTCGCCAAGGGTTTTTCTGTGTCGAGTGAGATCATATGATTTTAGTTCTTGTTTCTGTTTATGTGGTGTGTTATATTTACTGATTTGTATACGTTGACCTCCTTCCTTCCTATCCTTCCTTCTTTCCTTTTTAGTGCAGCTCTGAAGATTAAACCCTAGAGCTCAGGTGTGCTGGACAGGCACTCTGCCACTGGGCTCCGTCCTGGCCCACCAGGTCATGATTTCTAGTACACTCGCCTTTGTCCCTATAGAGTCAGACTGTGCTGAGCACATCACAGTCAAGGCTCATGGAGCACTGAGACACTTCTGTGCCTCTGTGCCCTTCCGAGGGACTCAGTCTGGAGGCTGCGTCTCTCACCTCCAGGTGCCCATTGGCTACTCATCCCTGTAGTGTCCAGATGGTCTCTGTTCTTGTTAAAGAGAGGAGGAAGTCTTGAGATCACCTCCACGCTTCTGCCCCCGACCTCCTGCTGAGTAAATGCTGCTTTTTCCTGACAGCCTGTGAGTGTCAGACACATAACAGCTGTGCCCTGACCTTGCCTGTTGTTGGTAGTACTGAGGACCAACCTAGGGCTTTGCATATAGGCAAGCACTCTACCACTGAACTACATCCACAGCCCTTCTTGTTTTTCCCTGTGTTCTGAGCTTTGTTTCACTCAAGTTGTCCATCTGGGACCACCACTGATTGGAGAGTCTTTACATCTCACACCTCTTTTCCCAGATCTTAGTAGTTTTTCTGCCCCTGAGCCATAAAAGAGCTCAAACTTAGCACCTCAAATCAGCTCACACCTGTGACTTCAAATGCTGTGGGTCTGGATGTGCTCAGCTGGGGGCCCTCTGCTTCGGGGTCCCTTCAAAGATACACTCAGGGTGCTGCCCAAGGCAGAAATCTGACCCCAAGGCTCAGCCTGGGAAGAATCCACTTCCTGGGTTGCTCATGTGGCTGCTGGCGGGTTCCAGTTCATCAGGAGCTGCTGGACCAAGGGACTCAGTTCATACGTGGCTTGGGACAGAAGCCACCCAGATGCTTGTATTGTGGCCCCAACAACACAGCAAATTGCTCTGGGAAAGGAGTAGAAAGAGAGCCACCAAAGTGTCAGCAGAGGCAACATTCCTGTCTTTGCCCTGTGAACACCGTTAGAGGGTCTGTTGGCATCAAGGGTATAGAACTATATTCGGCTCTTTCCTGCCCAGGAAAGCAGCCAGCTGAGGTGGCCTTTGATGGTGGTGGGGTATCTGTGTCTCCTGAGAACACTTTTGAACCAGACAGTATGGGAGCTGTGGCCAGCCCAGGATTTTCCTATTTTCAGTATAAGATAAAATTAACTGACTTCCAGATCCTATTTGTTTACTTGTGGGGCTAGAAATTCCATTCTTTCATAGATTCTTTCCTGAAACTTGAATTTGCATATGTTATCATTTTGCTTGTGTCTGTCATTAAAAGCTTCATTTGTTTTCTGTAACAACAACAAAGATTAGCAAAGCTAAATTGTGATTTTATTTCAGTAAAAATGGATCAGACCCAAATGCCTATGAGAAATACTTCATATTTACTTCTTCCTTTCCCAAAGTAGAAAGACCACCACCAAACCTTCTTCCAAGGATACCTACGTGCTCATTCCTTTGTTTTCTGCAATTATTTTGCTGAGCAAGTTTTTGCTTGTCTGTCATCGTTCCAGCAAGCATAGAGCAGCTAAGACAGCAAACCAGGGAACTTGCAGGAAGCAGATAGGACAGCATCTTAAGTACATTAGGGAAGAGAATGCGCAAGAGTATTGACTTTTCACAGCTTGCTGTGCTCTGCTCATCAGTTGGCTGTTTTCCCTTTGTATTCATCCACTCAGCACTTTTCCACATTGGTACTTTGCTGTGAATTTATCTTATCCAACAACAGCAATGTGTCATGCAGTATGTACACTATTCTATGTGACTGAGCTATTGTATACTTTTGTACATGCTGGAAAAGGATTTGAGTTAAACAAAATGGGTCATCTTCATCCAGAATTCATGAAAACAGTTTGACCAGGAAGTTATTTTCGTGTTTGAAATCCCTGAATTAATTATGAAATCAAGATAAGTAATCAAAGGATTTGGCTGGTGCTCACTAGCATCTCTGAATATAAGTAACGATTTACACCTCTTCACTGAACTTTGAAAGCTCAAATAATTTTTAAAAACTTGTGTCATATAATAATTAATGACTTTAGTTCACTGAAACGATACATAGCCATTGTAATAGGAATTAACAGCTGAAAATATCCAAGAGCCTTATTATCAAGTGTCTGAAGGAAGGGAGATAAGAAAAAAAAATTAATTAATGGGAAAAATCTTTACTAACGAAGTTTACTTCATTACTAATTTCATGTACTTTATTTTTGGTACCAGGGATTGAATTTGGGACCTTGCGTTTGCCAGAACCACTGAGCCCTTTTAATCACTAATTTAAGGATACACAGATTAAAATAAAATACACTCAGTGCTACTTATGAAATTGATCATCTGTACTGATAATACAAAAATTTAGCCTGTGACAATGATCATGCTTTACAAAGAAGTACCAATAAACTCTTATATTATGCAATTAAAACTTAAAAGAAAATAAATACTTGCATTCTATGTTTATGAATATCTCTGTAGGTTCTTTTTTCCCTCAAGTACCAAAAGCTACATTTATAAACCACATTAGGCCTATGTGCTAGCATTTGAGGCCTCAAGATTTTTTTCTTCTTTCCTTTTGTTGGGCAGCACTTAGGATAAATTAGTTGCACGCCCTTAAAAATCATCCAGTTCAGAGAGAGAGTAAGCAAACATGATTGAGAAACTTCCGTCTATTAAACCTGCTGACTTCTTTGGCTATAAATAGATTAGATTGCCCTGGGAAATCTGCCTTTTTTTTTTTTTTTTTTTAGACAAGATCTCACTTTGTAGTTCAGGGTGGCCCTGAGCTCACTATGTAGCCCAGCCTCCTGAGTGCTGGGATTATAGATGTGAGCCACCACACCGAGCACTGTGGTATGTTTTACTGATTGCCAGTGGCCGTGAATCATCACACCCAGTATTGGTGTTTGTGGTTACCGGGGATGAAACCAGGGACCTTGCTCTTGCTAGGCAGGTGTGCCGGAACCACTGAGCTAAATTTGGGGCCTGGAAATCTGCCTATTTTTGGTGGACTTTTTAAACTTTCCATTGAGAATGGGAAACACCATCTGAAGATTTTTGGCATAAATAGTCTGGTTTAATCTGATAACTCTAACAATAGTGGTAATTTCTTACTTATCTGAAGTCAGTGTAACAGTAAGAGATTCAGCTACTATATGTGCTAATCAGCTTGCTTTGCTCTGTCACAAAATCCCTGAGATAACCAACTTAAAAAGAGGTAAGGTTTATTTTGGCTTACAGTTTTGAACATTTCAATCATGACCAATTTGCCCCACTGCTTTGGGCCTGTAGGGAGATATTACCACATAATGGTAGTGTCATAACATGTAGTGAGGGAAGCTGCTCATCTCAGGGGTTTGGGAAACAAAGTGGGGAGAACAGGCTGGAGTCCCAGTGTCCTCTACAATAGAGTGGTTCGGTGACCTTCCTTCAACTAGGTCCCACATATGATAGGTTCTTTTACCCCTCAGTAGTGCCAGAAGCTTGCAGGCACATCTTTAACACTTGGGCCTTTTCAGAACACTTATCCAGACCTTAGTACCATGCCAAACTGATGTGGGCCTGAGATGCCTGAGTACAATTAATCATAACAGTGTTCCTATACTATTATTTCCCTCATTTTTTTTCAGAAATGATTCTGGCACAAAGAGAGACAGATTGTACATTTTCTACTTATTAAAAAAATAATGTTAGTGGAGAGAGGAAGCAGTAGATTATTTCAAACTTACTACAGCAATCGTGTCATTTTCCAGGACAGCATCCATGTCTGGATGATTAAACAAGCCACACTGGTCAGCACATACATAACAGTAATGATGAGGATGTTAAAAAATGGCCAATGGTAAGTTCCTAAGTAAAAAAAAAAAGAATAAAGTTTGGAAAGTTTGAAAAATAGCCCAAGGATGTTAGAATTGCATCCACATGGAATTTTTTTTTTTTTTGTGGGTAGAAGTGGTGATTCTTTTAATAATTTAGAGAAGTTTCTCAAGATTTTTCTCTTCTGCGTTAAGAAAATGTCACTCTCAAATAAAAGCAATCAGTATGGACTTCATTTTGAAAAAGTCAGTTATGTTTGTTTATTGTGCAAGCATATTTATAACTAAGAGGAGTCGTTAAGCTTTTCATTATAAGTTATTAATTCTCTTTCCTTAGTTAGATGATGCAAGAAAAAAATTCTGAGACATTACCAGAGTGAAAGGTAGGATTTTGTTCCCTAAAATACATCCTATTGCCTATAAATGTCACCCTATAATGAAGATGATGACTTAAAGGAAATGAAGATTGCAGATGGAATTAGGATAGCTAATAAAACTGACTTTAAATTAGATTACCCTGGGTTATGCAAACAAGAGGTGGGAGGATGGAAGGTGTGAGAAGAATTTATCTGTTGCTGGCTGTGAACTTGAAGGTAGGGAACCAGAAGCCAACAACTGAGAGCGGTCTTTAAAAATGTGGAACAATCCTCAGCTGCTAGCAGCATGAAAAGGGGACTTAAGTGTTATTAATGCCAGGAACTGAATTTTGGCAGTAATGCCAGTAAGCAACAAATTAGGTCTCAAATCCTTCTCCAGAGCTTGGCTTGTAATATGGCATCAGACTTCTGAACTACAGAAATGTGATGTAACAAAAGTGTGCTGTTTCAGTCTGCTAAGTGTTGGTCATCTGATACAGCAGCAAAAGAAAATTAACATCAGTCATAAAACCTACACTTTACCATGGATTTCTGGCCCCTTTCATAAATTTTCCCTGTAAATTCTTTCTATAACCCTGGAGATTCCTAGTCATGTGCTGGCACCTGCTTATTATTGCATTCATTCAGAATATATTGAAGCCAGCTACATGCCAGCATTGTTTTAGGCTCTAGCCTACAACCGTGAGGAAGAGACAGTTTCATTTTGCAGTTTAGAGGAAATTTAAGACAAATAAATGCATACTTACAATAGAGTGATAGAAGTAATACCCAATTTTATGGGAACACAGAAAAGGAGTATGAATTGTTCCAAGATGTGGGCTCAGGAAGGTTTTCTAGAACTCAGGATTAAGTAATAACTAGTAAGTTAAGCAGGAGAGGTAAGCACGTGCAGGAAGGGGGGCCCGCGTGGTGTAGATGGTAGACATGGTATGTGCAGAGCCCTAGGACATCCTTAGCCTCTCTGCTCTGTGCTCCTCACTGGTCGTCATTTACACAGCAGCCATAGTGATCTCCAGACATAAATCACATGCTCTTATCACTTCTTTGCTTACATGTATCCCATCGTTTCCATTTAACACAATGTGGAAGGTTTCTCAGAGTCCCCCAAAAAGTAAATTTGTTAGGCTAGAGAGCACATTCATCTAAACAAGACATGCCAGTGAAATCATCCTAGCAAAATTCATCAGGAAATTAATGGAAGCAAATTACAGCATTAGAAGGAACATTCGAGACAGTTGTAGGAATGGTATATACGTGGTACAGAAAGTGATACAGTTCTTATTGTATTTTATTAAGACAAAACTTAAGATTTGACAAACTAAGCAAAGCATAGTTCTGCCACCTTGAAAATTAAGAACATATGGTTATTCAGTTTTAGTAGATCTTGCAAATATACAAAATCTACAAAGTGGCATATTATTTCTGATTGCTGAAGCACAGGAAAATAAATCCATACTAGATCTAGTGTAATTTTATCATTTTCTTATACTAGAGATTGAACCCAGGACCTTGCTCATCTGCCAAGAAACTACATCCTGACCCTTTGAAAAAAATGTTTCTTTTGAGACAACTCTAAGGCTGACCTTAAACTTGCCATCCTCTTGCCTGAGCCTCCAAAATAGCTGAGGTTATGTGGGCCTAGTTATTTATATCTTTTTGATCAAGCAGAACATCTTGTCATTTGAGCCACAACTTTATTTTCTAACCTGTTCATAAGTCATGAAATAACTATTCATTTAAAAGATAACAAAAAGTTTTAAATACAAATACAATAAATGTGTCACTTGTTTTTTAAAGAAAAGTTATTAGAAATTCCAAAAAGAAAAAGAAAACAGTTGAAGGGTTCTGTTACTGTGGTTGGTAATTGATAAAAATAGTCAACTTCCTTCTGTTGGGGAAAACCCAGTCCAGCCCTCTCTGCTCTGTCTAATTTGAGTGCCATGGATAGAGCCAAACAGCACTCTTATATCCACAGCAAAGTTCTATTCTCGGTTTTTATCTGAGAGAGCTGCAACTTCTGTTCGCAATGGGGTTGAAAATCCCAGAACATTGTTTAGTATTGTTTTCTTACAACAGGATACAGAGAATGCTATATCTATATTTAGGAAGAATATGTGAGAGAGTGATTGAAATTTGGGACAGGAAATAAAAAAAGAAAAGCTCCTGGCACTGTGGTATGTGGTACTGATTGCCTGTGCGCATGAGTCACCATGCCAGATACTGTTGTACTTGGTTACCAGGGATCAAACCAGGGACCTTGTGC
>PVIC010004099.1:0-64701 GCA_004025085.1 Thryonomys swinderianus
CGTGGAAGTCTGAGCCGGGTCAGGGAGCCCGTCAGTGAGAATAACATCATTTCTCAACACACCGGCCAGGGCACTAGTTAATTTTGTCAGAAAGTCATTACAAGAAAATATCTTCTGTGAGAAACTAGGCTGGTTTTCATACGGTGATTTTATTACCGCTCCTGAATCATGCTAAGAAAGTCTTCAAACATTTTCATTTTTAAACAGAAATTATAATGTGTGGACTCTATGCCGTATAGTAATAGGCCGTGTTTATTTTTGAATGTTAACATTTCCATCAGCAGCAGCATTTAAAAAACTTTGTTCAAAGTGGCTTCAGATCTCTCCTAGGAGATCATATTGGTAATGAGGGGAGAACTTCCCAGGGGCCCACGGCGCCCACAAGACTGCGTGTATTTCCAGCAGAACCGGTGTGGAAAATACTCTAATTCAGGGAATCTACATTTGCACAACGGAGACCATTTTCATAGTGTCTTTAATTATTGGTCTCCTCGGGATCCTGTAGGCCATCCTCGCTGTGTCTGCACGGAAGGAAGCAATAGAAGAGACAGATCTCACGTAGGACAAATTCACTTGCAGGAGTCGATTAGCTTCTGTTCACAGATTCCACGTTAATCTAGAACCTGAGAGATTGAGCGTTTTAGCATCGTCTAAAATTCATCTTTCCTGTAGGCCCTCGGTGCGCCCCGCCTCGGCGACGGCTGAGGGCAGGAGGGCACGCGGACTTGCTGAGCGGAGGAACTTTGTGAAGGTTTTGGATCAAAAGCAAGGTTCCTTCCTGCAGATCTCCGTGACGGAGGAGCCTCGCGAGGGACCTAGGCTTGACGCGGCCCGTGGGCTGCGTGGAGCACAAGCGCTAGAGCAGCGCAGCGAGGGCTTCGTTGAAGGTCTTCCCGGTGCCGGAGCCGCTCGGGACCGCGGTGGTTCCCTGGTGCCCGCCAGCCTCGGGCGGGGCCCTGATCCTGAGCTTCTCACGGCCTCTCGCGAGCTCCTCCTCGCTCGGGGCTTCCTTCCGCTGTGCAGCTGCTCCTGGGCCTCACGGGGCTCCGGGGGAATTTGCAGAGAGAGAGGGAGAGAGGGAGAGGGAGGGGGAAGGAGGGAGAGAAAGAGACAGAGTATTTACCCTGACAGCCGGGCAGTGCCACTCTGGGGCCGGAAGGAAGAGCAGGGGCCGGAAGCAGAAAGCAGGACAGGAAGCGCGTCCCTGACCGCAGACCGTGCGCCCTGCGGCTGCGTGGATGCGGGGAATCCGAGGATCCTGTGCAGCAGGGGTGCCCGCCGCCTACACACGGGGCCCTGCCATGCGGAGAGGCAGTGTTGGCACTGGATCGCCAGCCTCGCCCCCTCGTGCCGTGGCGCGGGACTTCTTGCATCGCTGGTGCTGCACAGGTGTCGTGCAGATGCTTCACACCGCCGAGGATCTCACCTGAGAAGCGACCCTCGGCGCCACACAGCAGCGTGAAGGAAATGCTAGCAGGAGGAAACGCTCAGCAGGCAGAGGAGTGTCTCAGCGAGGAGAAGGGGTGAGCACGGGAGGAGACGTCGGGGTGCTCCCTAAGGTCCTCTGCCGCTGGGGATGGGCCTGGCACGAAGTGCGGACCAGACAGCGCGTGTGCCTGCTGCTCTCCGGGGACGGGGATTCTGGAGGCGGGAGACGCTGGTGTTAGTTCACCCTTTCGGGAACACGGAGCTCAACGCCCTGCTGTTCGTTAGCTCTTTCCCGGCTGCCCTGCACCTGCCAGGGAGGACACGCCCGCCTCCGGCGCCAGGGCCTTTGTGACAGCGAGTCCTGAAGGGACAGTGTTTCTCAGGGCTCACCTGTGTCAGAATAACTGGCTTCGGTTGAAAGTACAAATCGTGGCCCCCTGAGCAGCACGTCTGAGCCTACCGGGTTGAGGCCTAGAATCTGCCAATCGAGCGAGCCCTGAACACGCTGTGGGGTCCGCCCAGCTCCGAGAGTGACAACCGAGCATCGGCACACGTCCACGCGGGGCTGGGGAAGGAAACACCGTCACGGCGCTGGACCTCGGTGTGGCCAGGACGTGTTTCCATGGTGACTCAGCGAGAGACTGTCGTGCCTGCATCATCCACAGCCTCGTGAGATCGGGGACGCGGGGGCCGGCTGCTCCGTGCAAATGACCTTGGCAAGGTAGTCCTCTGAGGACTTGCATCTTTGTAAAATTTTAATTCAGCTTGTCTCTACTTGGCCCCAGTTTCAGCTTCCGGTCTCAAGGTCACTTCTGATGATCCCGGAGGGCGCCCTGAATCCCCAGGCGAGTGGCCCTGCGGCCAGCGGAAGTGCAAACCTCCCTCCGCATCAGACGTTGTAGAGCCCACGGTGTTGCATTTACACATAATTGTACAGCTTTGTAGACTTCATAAAACCAAGGAATTTATGTGGCATTTTAATATTTTGCCAACAGGAAAAATGATGTTAAATATCAGATTTCTGCTCAGAATTGTATCTTCATTGGGCTTTCCTTTCAGAGTTGAGGCAGAGCTGATTTTAAATGTCACATACCCGGGGCGACCATCTAGAACAAGCCGAACGGAGGCCCAGAAAGCAGATCTGACATTTATTAGGCATCGTCCTCAGGTAAAACATTCCACTTCAGGAAGCTGTTGTGCAAATCTGACAGAAGTCTCTGTGCTGCGAGCTGTTAATTTCAGACAATGACCGTCAGTCTCCGTCTTGACATGCACACATGCTTGTGCGGGAATGGGGGTCCACAGCTTCATTACGTGGCTTGCTGTGGGTTTAGGCTGGAGAGTTCGGAAGGCATCGCGACCCAGCACCCCAGAACCCTTTGGCTCAGCTCTTTTAAGATCCCTGTGGGGTTTGAGGGTAGCGAGGCATTTCATATCAGTGCTGTTTTCAAGTCCGATTAGGACACGTGACCGGCGCGGGACTGGTCTTAGGTGCTGTGCACACATTCACCCATCTGTGTAGTGTCCCTGTGGGTCACGGGAGGAGGAGGGGCCCATGGGGCGATGAACCGGGCATGCAGATGTACAACTACACGCACACGGATAACCCTGAGGGACTTGTGCTTTATAGAAGCTGTGTCTAGAAAATGGAAAAGTGTATGGCACACCCATGTGATATATGAGAACATATCCTGTAATTTATATCCATCACGTGACTTCCAGAGACCACTTAGCCGACGGTCTGACTAGACACCTTCCACCTCCGTCCAGAGCAGTGTTCTCTCCGTGTCAGTATCAAGTCTCCGGAGCCTGAGCTCCTTGTGAGATCTTCCAGCCTTAATGTAGGCTGGAAATCCTAGCAAAGAAGGATGTTTTTAGGGTCATGTTTTACATCGAATTTTTTCTTGATAATTTTTATTTTTAAAAATTTTTAGAAATGATTTTATTGGTACATTTTATATATACATTATGACCACATTCAACACTGAGAGTCTGGACCAGCACATGGCACAACTTGATTCTCATTTTTTCCCATTCGCCTGCCCTCCTACGACCCCACCCTCTCGCTGTATAAGCTCTTCCTACTTTTTAACATCAAATTTTTTCTTTCTTTCCTTTCTTTACTAACCCCTTTTCCTTTACACTGAATTTTAATAACAGTATAGATTTCAGAATGAAAAATAGCAAAAATATTTCAACTAAATATAGGAAATAGCAGAATGCTTATGACATGCAAAGGATTCAGAAGACACAAAAAGAAGAAAAGATTGTGGCAGCTAAGTGAGGCGATGGAAGGTTTTACATCTGCTGAAGGTCTTGAGCGCAGACGTGTCAAAAGAAGAGTGAAATCTCATTCTGTGGCGTCACGAGGCTGGGATCGTGTGAGTGGGTGTAGATGAGGGAACCACGTATTTACAGAAGATCTTTTCTGAAAAAGCCCAGGAGGTGACGGTGCGGCAGACAGCCCACGGCTCCTCCCAGGGCAGGGAGCGCCGAAGGAGGCCCGAGACTCGGGCTTGTGCAGGCCGGAGGGGCTTCTGGCACGGGGGCACGGCGCTCTCCTACGAGCTCTCCGGGACGGTCACGGGGCCGGGCCACGGGAGTGACTGTTTACTTGCAAATCTGATCATATCTAGTATTACCCAAATCCTTCTGCTGACAAGTTGAAATATATTCCATGAAAAAAACTGTTTTTTAAGCGTGCCATGATAAAAGAGCACAAGCACCCGAGGCGATTTTGATTCGTATTCTTTTTTGCCTTTTTACGCAGAAACTATCTTTCTGCCTAAACAGTTTATGTCCCTGTGCTAGGGGAAAAAAGTTTCATAAAAAGGCATAACCACAGTGCATAAACAGGAAAATTCTATCCTGGCATCGGAATTCTCTTTTAAAAGGAGCATTGTTGAAAAATGTCAAGTGTGACTCGAAGAATGCGGTGCGGGGTGCATCGGGGCCTGATGGTGTGAGGCCGCCGGGGGTCAGGAACTGGGGGGGCCCAGGGTTCCCTCCGCAGAGCTGCTCAGGTGCGAACCTGCTTAATGTCGCACGGCTTCTTCTCTATGAGAAGCTCAGTCCTAAATTAAAGTATGAAATAACGGAGCAGGGAGAGAGAGCAGGAGAAGGAAGGAGAGAGAAATGAAAGGGGGGAGGCGGGTCGAGAATGATTATGTATCTATCTATCATCTATGTATCACCCATCTATCTATCTATCATCTATCTATCTATCTATCTATCTATCTATCTATCTATCTATCATCTATTTATCTTCTATCTTCCAGGTAATTATAAACATCAGTTTTGTGGCTCGTATCTATTTTGAGACAAGGTCTTTCTGAGCGGCTAAGTGGTCCAGGCTGGACTCAGACTGGTGATGCTCCTGCCTCAGCCTCCCAGAGTGCGGGAATGCTAAGGCTGCACTACGGCAGGCTTTCTTGCTATTCTTGCACGGGGCTGACCTCTCCTGGGGCTCCGAGGAGACGAGGGGCCGACGTCCCCGGAGGCATCACCCTCTGGTTTCCCGCAGCCTCCGTTCTAGGGCTGCTTCCCGTGGACGATCACCTTCTGGGCCAGAGCGCACCACTATGGTGGATGCTGAGCAGGGAAGGAAACCGTGAACAGAAACTCCCAGCGCCGCTCAGAGACTCTTGTTTTTATTGGTCTTCCATTTAATTCCTTAAGGCAAAAATCTGTAGAAGATAGATTTATGGGGCTCATTTTCAGATTAAGTTTTCTTTATTTAAAATATCTAGCGTAAGTCTGGCTTGCCATAATCTTTTAAAAGCATGGCGCAGAATTAGCGCCATTTCACGACACAAACAACCCATCAGACCCTGCGTGACTGTGAAAGAGCGACCGGCGCGAGTTCCCTCTGAGGGACGTGAGTTTGTTAAACCTGCAATACTTACTATTTTAGCGCCACCTGGTTCTGCTGGCTCGTCCTGCACTGTGGAATTTCAACTTTGCATTTCCTTGTTTCTACAGGTATCATGTCATCCATTCCGCCTAGACGGCAAGGGGCTTCCGAGAACGGGCTGACTTGACAAGGACACACGCAGCAGAGCTGTCAGCCTTGAAGGAGCCGCCGAGTCGCCCGGGCACTGAGATGGGCTCACTCAGGAGGGGGCCACCGGGCTCAGAGGGTCCGAAGCCGTCGCTCTGAACACGCGGCCCTCTTTTCTTCTTTCGGAAGTTACAGCGGGAGGATTTCCCTATTTGTCTCTCTGACTCTTACAGAAGGCAGCGTTTCTCCGAGAAGACCCCGCTAGGGGCGGACTCGCTCGGACTCCCGGAGTCAGCGCCCTCGCGTGGCCGTGCGCCCTGGCTGCGCGATGCACGGCCGGGTGACAGGAGCTTCCCGGCCCCGCAGCCCCGGGCGGCAGGTGTGAGGCCCCTGTGGTGGTAGCCGCGGCTCCTCCCGCAGCCGCGAGGGGGCGGCTCCCGCTTCCAGACGCACTCTGAGCGGGCGCTTCTGTGCCGCGGGCGCCTCTCCCGGCTCTCTGCCTCTGTGGTGTTCTTCCTCCGTGCCCTGCTCCGTGGGATCAGGCCCGTCCTTTTCTGCTCTGACCTCGTTCTAATTCTTTTTTTTTTGAGACAGGGTCTCGCTTTGTAGTTCAGGCTGGCCCTGAGCTCACTATGTAGTGTAGGCAAGCCTCGAACTCAGCAATCCTCCTGTCTCTGCCTCCCGAGTGCTGGGATGATAGGCGTGAGCCACCACACCCAGCTCTGTAGTATGTGATGCTGATTGCTGGTTGATTGTTGGTGGGCGTGAGTCTCCACGCCCAGCATTGTATGTGGTTACCGGGGATCGAACTCAGGACCTTGCGCTTATGAGGCAGGTACCGGAACCACTGAGCTAAATCTCCAGCCCCCAACCTCATTCTCATTCTATCTGCAGTGCTTATACTCTAAGCACTGCCGAGTAAGACCTCGCAGAAACTGGCCTTGCGGAGAAGGTGTCGAGGTTAACGTTCAGAGGGTCCCTCCAGCCTCCTGGGTCTTGGGCGGAGCCTCTGGAAGGCCACTGGCTCAGAGGGTATCGCAGCTGATTTGCTTCTAGGAGGCGGATCTGGAAGGAAGACTCAGGGCGCGAGGGTGGGACCCGGAGGAGCTCACCTCCGTCCGTGGCTCCTCCCACCCCCTCTCTGCTTCCTGGACACGAGTCAGGAGCGGTTTTCCTCCCCCAGGCCCCGCCGTCACACTGCCTTGCGTTGCAGCCGGAGGACTCTGGGCCGAATCTGGAAGCCGAAGTGACCTCCCACCTTTATGACGTAGGTCCTGGGCATTGTGTCTCAGCAACTGGGAAAGTGATCAGGGCCGGAGGGTTCACAGTCTCCCCTATCGTAACAGGCCTCCTTAGGCCGTGAGTTGCATTAAGACTGCCAGAGTCGCACAAAGAAAGACGGTACTGCCCTACCAAAGTGTGCTGGCCCCGTGGCCCTAACTAGCATCTCCGCAACCCTAACGTGCTCTCAGAAACACGCAGACTGTCCTTGCAGGGCAGGTTCCGGGACCCGCGAGCCCACGGTGCTGCCAGGTCCCAGAGCGGGGCCGCCTGGCGTGATCGCAGGGCGGAGGACAGGCTGCGGAAGGCGTGGACGAGGCGAGCCGGGTCCGCTCAGTCCTGCGGGGCGCAGCGCTGGCGGGCTCTCCGGGGCCCCCTCTGGTGGGGGGAAGCGCAGAGGCTGCCGCTCCGGAAACGGGTAAACAGCTGCAGGCGCATATGCTAATGATTGCTAATAAGCCAGCTCCTGGCCTGATTTCTCCGTCCAGCTCACTAACATCATTAGCAGACAGATTGCACGGGCTGCTCACTCTAATTAGCGCGACAGCCATCCGCCTGCTGAGTTGAGCCCTGAGTTTGAGAGCTGGCAGAGACTGCACCCCACGCCTCACCTTCAGGGGAGGTACTGGCCTCGGGGGCTGGGGGCACCAGCAGGACTGAGCCCAGGCTGTGAAAGTCAGTGTGCGGGAGCCAGAGACAAGACCTTGACCGGCCCTGACAGGAAGACCCGGTCTCCTCTTCAGACGTGGTCGGGGTATGTTAACAAGGAGGGAGGCGAAGACAGCGAGGATGGGGGGCCCAGAGCTCAGCCGGGGCTCCGCACTCAGTCGTGATGGGGGGCGTCAGCCTCGGGGATCCCTCCGCAGCCCCCACCTCCCTGTTGTGGCTCAGACCTGAATGTCCCCCAAAGCCTCACCCATTCAGAGGCTGGAGTACGGCGTGGGACCGTCCCACGCGGATTAATCCACCGAGGCCTCCGCAGACTGTGCCCTCAGGAGGCGGAGTCTGGGGAAGAGGCGGCCACGGTGGGGTCTCCAATGCCGTGAGCCTCTCCCGGCCCCCCCTCCCTCCCTCTGCTTCCCCCCATTCCCTTCAGCACACTTTGGCCTTGGAGCCGGCGAACTACAGATTCAGCCTTCTGAAACCATGAACCAAAATAGAACGCTTCTCCTTTAAATTGAGGCCACCTGTATTTTGTCCTCCCAGCAGGAAATCTGACTTGCATAATCACTTTCCTTGTAATTGCCTTGTTGATACTGTCCGCTGGGCCCACGGTGGAAATGTTAGCTTACAGAAAGAGCACTGCGTCCCAGCGGCAGGCCAGGTGGACAAAGGCATAAGGCCCTAAAGAAGTTATTCCTACCCCTGGCGTAGGGCCCGTCACCCGGTGAGCCTGTCTGGTGCTCGCCCGGAGATGGGGGGTCCTGCGTCCACCGGGCCAGGACCTGTCGCTGCTCTGGGAGGAAAGCCGAAGACAGCTCGAGTCCCCCCCTCCAGGTAGACTGCCAGGGGTTCGACTTACAGACTCTTCTTAGCCATACGGTAGTCTTGGGTCTTCTGAGATAAAACATGGAGGAAAGAGAGGGGACGGGCCCCGGGCAGAGGGGCGGAGCGGCTGCCAGAAGGTGAGCAGAAGCGGAACCAGGGGAGAGATGGCGCCGCCTCTGCCTGTCCCGCGTCCTGGCTCCCAGGCCCGGCCGTCCGCGGTCCGTCACGGCGTCTGTCAGGTCAGATGAGCCCAGTTTCACAAGCTTCTGGGGAGCACGGACCACGCACCCGAATGTAAGGACAGAACCCTGGGCTCCAGGACAGCCTCTGAAATTGTAGCTCCTAATTAAACAGTAGCAGCGCAGCCCCTTGTGTAAACAAGGACCCACAGAACTTTCCTGGCAGGAGTTCGGAAAAATAAAGTTATTTCTCTCAGGGCGCCCCCAGAGCTCCCTGTAGAGAGGGCGACTGTGACGGGGGCCACCCGGGCAGTTCGGAGAAGTCTGAGCTGGGGACCCTTAACCTGGCGACCTCGCTCCTCGCACTTGCGCTTCGCGTTCTGAGGGATTTCCCACGGGCCGCAGCCTGGAGGGGGCTCCGCGAGCGGCTCCTAACGCCAGGCCCCTCCCGCTTCCGTCTTGGCGGTGGCACCACGGCCGTGCCCGAGGGCGTGCTGACTTCCGCGTCTCCCCGCCGGGCCGCACTCGGCAACCTCTGGGCGTATTTCCGGTTGTCACACGTGGGCACTGGGTGCAGATGGGGCCAAATATCACACGACTGACGAGTCAGACTGTAGCAAAGAATGATCTGGAGCAAAAGGTCAGTAGTGCCGTAGTCGAGAAAACCCTTGGGGGAAGGTTGGAATTTACCCCATTTTTCCTTAATAATACGGTATTTACTAATAGTCCTTAAAGACGTTTTCCCTTCCAGGGTATGTCTATTTATCTATCTCTGTTTTTAAGAAGGGGCATAAAGGGGTTTATTAGAATTTTGATAACACTCAAAAGCATAAAGTACGAGCCCTCCAGAGAGAGGAGTGAGGTCTATTTAAACTGGTGCATCAGTAGATGGCTACACTCCAGTCTACACACAACAACGTCACTACGTGTATGTGACATTGCATGTCCTTCAAAACTGAGTAAAGGTATCCAAGTGCCTCTGGCGGAGAAGAGGCAGGAGCAGTGACGCACTGGGGAGGGGAGCCCGGCCTCACCGAGGACCTTAGAGACACACGGAGCCAGAACTTCGGTCTCTCCGGGCCTTCCTGAGCCCGCCGCCAGCTTGCAGAGAGCACTGTCCTCTCTGCTTTCATTGCAGTGGGTAGATGGCGAAATACAGGCAAAGCCCCGGGGGGATGTGGAACCTGGAACTCTTTCTCAGACACTCAGGTCCAGTCGAGGCGCTGGTGATATTTCACATTGCAACAGCCGGAACACTTCGAGTTACTTTCAAAGAGAGGAGATTTCTAATACCAGACACTACCTTGTGGGAAAAATGAAGTTGCAGAGTCTTTCCTTGCAGGAAATACAACCCTTGCATTCAATAATCAATGACACTTTGTAGGGAGAAGATAATACAAAGTAACATTGCGGCTCGGGAGACTCACACAGAACTGTCTCGAGGACATTATCACCGGGTCACGGAGGGAAGCCCAGCGCCGCGATCTCCTCTCTCTGCATTAAACACACGCGGCTTCCCTCCTGCGCAGCGCTGAGTTTCTCAGGGGTCGTCGTCCCTGTCGTCCTCGTCGTGTTGCCGGCCCCGTGGCGGGTGGCCCGGGACCTGGGCGCGTGCAGTCCCAGAGTGGGCAGCTGCCGGAGCGTCGCCACCCGCCGCGTGGCTCTTCCACATGCGGGACGCGGGGCACAGAGCCTGGGCAGGAGAGCGGCTCTCGGGGGCCAGGGGCAGCCAGGGCGGTCGGCGCTGGACGAGTTCCAGCGGGCGGTAGATGGCGCGGGAGTGAGACTGGACCTTCAGGGCGGGAAGACGGTCTTGTCTGAGTCCAGCGGGAGGAGGTGCAGTGAGCCGGGCAACACCCTGCGCAGCGGAACCCACGGGGCGCGGATGTGCCCTCGCACCCGAGCGTCTGTGAGGCGTCGACGCTGCCACCCTCGCCGCCACCCGGGGAGCCCGGAAGCCCGTGCGGGTCACGGGGCCACTGCGCGTCTGTCTCCCGCTTCCTGCTGGGTCCCGGCACCACCCTGCCCTGGAGATCTTAGCTGTCGCGCCAGACTGACTTAGAGAGCAAGTGAAATTTATTTTCTACATTCCCGGGTACATCTTCTTTTTTTTCTCCAAGATGCTATCAGAATTCCAAAGCAGCTGCGTTGGTGAATGAGCAGATGGAAGCAGCCGTTTGCCGGAATTTAAATTCCCCTTCCCAGCCGCCAGTGGCCAGCGCATGCCACAGGCTTTCGTTGTGCAATGACATTTTAAAAATAGTATGAGAGTGTTTCTACACAGCGTTAGATGGGAAATAATTGGAGCTAAAAATGACCTCAACATCTTGCGACTAATGCTTCCCTCTTTTCATGTTCTGTGACTGGCATGTGTCACCATTTACATCCAGAAGAAATAATGATCCATCTGCAGAACGGAAAGCACTCTCAAGAAACCATCTCTGAGAGTTCCCGGCAAGGCCTTTGCAGAAATGAGATGGGAAGCCAGCGGGAAGACGGGCTCTCAGCCTTCCCTCCTCACCTAGGGTAGACGGCGGACGGGGGCCGCGAGAGCTCAATCCAGAGGCGACCGACTCGTTCTTCAACCAGATCCTTATCAAGAATTCAATTAACAGCCTGCTAAATCAGAACTTGCTCAATTACAGTCCTCGGACCATTGCTAAGAACTTAAGTAGCTTTAATTAGTCTTCATTGAAAAGCATAAATAATGCAAGTATTGACTCACTTGGATTTATATTTCAGTTATTGGAAATGGTGAGGCCCCACTTTGATTATTGCCTGTGAGCATCTGCTCATTCACAGCGGGACGACCGCTTCAAGATACCTTGTAAAAATCCCTGGCCTGTTGTACGAGGTACCACTAAAAGCCATGTCGTGCTCGTAATTGGGAGCTTAGCAGTTTAAATCGGTGCCAGCACCATCCTCATGAGGGCAGAAGGGAGCCCAGGCTCCCGTTCTCTTTCGCGCTCTGACCATGGACAACACCCTCCTGTTCCCAAAGCAGCTGAGAATCCTGGGGATCGGTCCCGGCTGCGTCCTGGGATGGGCTGCGGGGGAGCCGTCACGGTGTGGCTCAGGTGTGACAGCAGGAGCGAAAGCTCACGCGGTTCTGACGCAGCCCGCTGGGCCCTCGGGGCTGCTCCTTGGGCCTCTGGCTTCCAGGCACCTGGCAACCAGCACCGCTCCATCTCCTGAACTCATAGCTGGCCAGGAGCTGCGTGACACTTCCCAGCGCTGAACCCGAGCGGCTTCCTGCCTGGGCAGAGCTGACTGATCTCCGCGGGAAGCCCTTCCACCCTCTGATCCACCCCCGCCCCGCAGCCTCTGTTTCCGTTTCCCTGGAAGCAGCCACTGCAGTAACCTCGGGAAGCGTTGACCGGGTCCCAGGATCGCCCCACTGCAGGATTTCTTTCCAAACAGCTCTTGCTTTGTCTTGGAAACAAGTACATTATCAGCTTGCAAGAGAATCGCAGCACTGGAAACCATAGCTAGGGAATAAACTCTGTCTCCGCATATCTGGCAGCCCAGGAGGAGGCCGCACGCGGAAGGACTCGGCTCTGCAGACCGTCTCTGTCCAGGCTGCACAGACGTCACCTCCCTGAAGACGGAGCCAGAGCTCTTCCACAAAGACAGCGGCGTTCACGAGAACGGGGCAGATAGACTCCCGTCTCTTCTGGGAAGGAGCCAATAAAGCACGTTTTTCTTGCCTGCAATTTTGGAGTTGGACATCTGCACCTCATTAGTTATCCACCACTATCATTCAAATCGATTAATTGAAAGAATTAAAGGACATCTGAAGGATCAAAATACATTAACTTTCTCCCTCATTTTCTGTGAAACTAGCATCGTACCGAGCCACGTGCAACCCCAAAGAGCGTACCGCGTTGTTTAAAATCTTTGGTCTTGACTGTGTCGCCATATTTTTTATTCTGAGACTTACTCTCTAGTATTTTCTTGAGATGTAAAAATGCAGTTTCACCTTTTCAGAAGCTTCCTTCTCTCTCCCTAGCTTTTCTTCCTTCCCGCATTTCTGCTCTTTCCTCTTTTTCCTCAGCTACCCCCTCCACTCGTTTCCTGCCTCCTGAGGTCCACGGCTTGCTGGTTTGAGTCAGAGTAAGACATTGCGGCAGAGAACAGCAACCTTTTATATTTTAATTTATAAAGTGAATTCTTTAAAAAGTATACCCTCCCTTGCCTGGTTCAGCTCTCAGCTAGAGAGGAAACTAGGCCTGGCTGATTTTTACTGTGGTGGTCATGCTGCTTGGCCTTTTGTTTTAAATTGATCAAACTTCTGGCACCTGTGCAGTATATCTCATCAATGCTTTCACTATCAACTGAATATTAGAATTGTTCAGTTCACTGCATACACTAAAATCAATAGAACCTTTGTCTGGGAGAGCATTAAATCACCGTGGGGTAGAATCAGATTTTCCTGTTTTCAGCTTCTTTTAAAATAGCATCTATTAGGATGCCTGCTAGCTAATCTTAACAGCAGGAATAAATGTGGAATTGTAAGATGCTAATAGAAGATCTTGTTTTAAAAGACCATGATCTAGATAGGAGCACATGTTGTACCACACACGGACAATGTATGTTACTGTACACGTATGCCATGTACATAAAACATGATGTACCATGTGACGTGTGCTATACATACATCTTGCAACTCTATAAGTGAGAACACAAATCAAGGCTCCCAGGTTTAGACCTCCTAAATAGGAACATGTCTCCCATTCCAGGTGGTTCTCTGGGGCCTGAGTTCTCTGTTGACCTTGAAGGTGAATCTGAAGGTGAATTTAGTGGGTCTCTGATGACACCTGTCTCACTGCAGATTCTGCTCAGGTAATAGAGGCCTGGAAACACATCTGGAGGTGTTTCAATACTTCCCTGAGCTCCCAGGAGGAAAGGGAAGGAAGTACGTGATTTACCTCTGTGTCCTGCAGATGCAGTGTAGGCTTCATGGTCGCCCTCTACATGCAGTGGTTGCCTCTTGTCTGCTTCAGAGATTGCAGCCCCCTCAGGCCTTGGTCCCTAACTGGCACCTAAGCCATCAGCAGTGGTTTGTCAGATCCGCCAGTGTGCACGGGCCTCCAAAGACATGAGAAGAATGATCCCCAAGTCATTTGTTCCTGAGAGTCTTCACTGGTAAGTATCTCAGAAAACACAGCAGAAACGACCATATCTCATTGCTCCATATCTTATGTAAGTAACTGTTGGTGAATTCCATTACTTTTTGTGCACCAACCAGGTGCCAGGCACACCGCAGGGCACAAGCGAAGCTACAGGGTAAACGGAGCAAAAGGCCACCAGAGGCTAAGAGAAATCGGGGGTTCCTTAAATACCATTCAGAAGTGAAATAGGATATATTAAAACAGATACTGCAAAAATATAAATTATCGTAAGACTATTGTGTACAATTACATGTTAATGGCTAATGAAGAGATAAATTCCTACAGATCTACATGAACAGTGTGAATTAAGAAGAAATAGAAAGTCTGAACAGACTAGGAACAAACACTAAGGTTGAAATACTCACTAAGTTTTTCCAATGAAGGGAAGACCAGGAGGACAGAGTGGCTCCATGAATGGAGGAAATGTAACACGGGGCTTACGTGGAGCCTTCAGAATACACGTGACATAAAACCACCATCCTGTGATCCTGCACTCTGGGCCACTGCAAGAAGGGACAGCTATAGACACAAACCCCAGAGAAAACAATCTCTGCACTAATTGTTGTGGAAAAATGGTGGCTGAAAGCCACACAGTGAAAGACGACCCTGAAGACGTATAGAAAAATGAACTTGGAATGTATTCCAGATTTGAATATAACGTATAGAACTATGAAAGTCCTACAAGGAAACAGAAGAAAAACTCTAAGACATTGGCCTCAAGAGCACAAAGGCTCTGGAAATAAAAATAAAAATAAAAATAAACAAAAGGGACCACCTCCAATCGAAAAGTGTCTGAACAGTCTAAACAAAAGCATCAACAGAATGAAAATCCCTCATTTATATAAAGAGGACATATCTAAATAAATAGCTTTAAAAATCTAATAAAATAGACAAAGGATTTGAACTGTCTTTTTCCTAAAACAGACACATGAACGACCATTAGTGATGTGAAAGTAATCAACACTACTGATTATCAGGGAAATACAAATCCAGACAGAATGAGCTGTCAGTGGACACCTACTAAGAAGGAAACTATCGAGAGCAGTGACTGCTGGTGACAGTGTGGAAAGAACAAAACTTTAAACACTGTTGGTAAGAATGTGTATTGGTAGAGCCGTTATGGAAAACGGTATGGAATTTTCTCAAAAAACAAGCAAACAAACAAATAAACAAACTCCAATAGAGCAACCAGTTTTCTGAGGTTGGTACCTGCACACTGAAATTTCTGTAGCACTTTTTGCAATAGGCACCTATAGAACAGATCCAACCGTCCATCAATAGAGGCAAGGAGAGAGAAATTGTGGTGTATCATTTGGCCGTAAAAGTAAAGGCGCTCCTGCTGTTTGTAACACCAGGTAAACTGAAACAGGTGGTGATCTGAAAGGACAGTTTGTTAAGTGAAATAACCCAGCCACCAGGATGGCAGAGACTACAGGATTCAACTGTGAGGTCTGCAACAGTTAGGATAAGCAGGGAGTAGGATGTGGCTACTGAAGGGGCTCAGGGTAGAAGAAACGGGAGAAATGGAGCTGGACGTGTGACACGTGAGTGAGCCCGATGGCTAATTGCACCGTATTACACACTGGAGGCTCCGTGAGTAGATCTCGGGTGCTGTCGCCATACACGTGTCATGGTAACTGTGGGGGGAGAGGGTGCCGATTCGCTTTAATACAGTACTCACATTACCTGTGTGTTTATTCCAAAATTTTATATTGTACATCTTACATATATAACATTTTTACTAAAATAGAAGAAAAATCAAAAGTCTTTAGGCAGGAAAGACCTGGCTGAATATATGAAAAGTAAAGCTTGAGGTTGTGAGACACAGAGTGTATCTTGTAGGGGTAAAACCATAGGCTTTGTAAGAGTACAGTTCCAGGGAAGATTCTGGCCTTTGGAAGAAACAGTTGTGTCTCGCTGGAGTCAATGAGTTGAAAATACAGTGCTATTTTGAGGTGAGGCGCGGGGCCCATCAAAGAGAGTATGTATTTTTCTCACGAAAGATGAGGATTGGTCACGTATCATAACATGCTTCTGTTGAGGTTGTGGGTTTCTCCACTCCTGTGGAAATCTCTCCTCTTCCCAAGAACACAGGGCTCCAGAGAGTGGACAACGAGGTATGTACCAGGCTGGGCTCAGTCAGAAAAGAAGGTATAAGAATATTTTGAAGTATCAATACATGTGACACTATTTAAGGAACATACTGTGCTTGTGGAACTCAGTCACTGGGTTTTTCTAGACTTTCCCATCAAAATTCGTCTCATACACCTCTGAACTCTAGATGAGGTAGCCATTAGATGGATAAGATTATTCTGTTTACTTAAAACATGTTCAATGAACCCTTATTTTGAGTGCTCTCCCAAATGAGTATGTTAGAAATCAAAGCAGATTAATAAATATTTTCTACTGCAATGTGGGGAACATTAGAAACAATAACAAAAACACCGCAAATCTTCTTAGGCTATATCAATAAGTGGTCTATTTTCTTTCTTTCTTTTTTTTTGTAGAACCAGGGATTGAATTCTGGCCCTTGTGCTTCCAAGGTAGGTGTGGTACCACTTGACTTAAATTCCCGGCCCTTTTATTTTTAATAAAAGAAGACATAAGAAGTACTTTAGTGGAACTATAACAGATTCTTGTGAACAATGGTTTACCAAAAGATGCAACCATTGTGTATCGAGCAAGTTTTGGTAAGACAATGCACTCCTTATTTTGGAAGGAAGAACCAGTGAGACTGAAGAGTGAGACTGGAGACTGAGAGGGGATTTTTTCATGGCTTTAAAAATGTTCACAAAAGTTTTGGTGGGTGCTTGTAGAGTAAGCTGCACATTAATGCCCTGGGACGTGAGGAAGCCAGCAGTGTCCGGGCCTGCTGGGCAAATCAATGGGTAACGAAGTCAAGGAGTGCGGATTAAGAAAAGAAAGAAGACAGAACAGATGGGCTCAGGAGGTCCTCTCAGTCAGTACTGAGCAGGCACCCCGATTACTGAGCAGGTTATATTTATACTGATCCAAAAGGTCAACATGGCCTCAGAAATGGTTACATATTATCTTATAGGTGTGGGGGTGGGGGTGGGGACAAGAACACAACATCGGAGGAATCAGTACACAAGCAGAGTAAGATGTCAACTATAAACATGATGTTTTTAACTTGGGAAACAAAGGTCAGCAGGTCAAGTCAGAGGGTGTTCGCTTGAAACTCGCCAGTCAGGCATCCCAGCAACCCCAAAGGTAGCAGGTCTCATCTTGGGAGCTGGGCGGCACTGTTTGAATTAGCGCAGACCCGTCAACTGCTAGTTGATGCGGCACCCGCTGCAGATCTCCGGGCCTGACAGAGGGTCTGAGCTAATGACGCTTCCCACGCAGCGCGAAGTGTCAGTCTTGTGCAGTGGATCTGACAGAGACACCGGAGTTGCCTGGTGTGGGTTTCTCGCAGGCGCGTTCTCTCCCTTCCTCCACATCCCTCCCTCTCTCTGTCTCCCCTTGTGCTTGAAGAGCAAAAGGGCTGGGCAGTCTTGAAGCAGTTGGCCACAACCAGACGGGGGAGTCTCTTATCTTGGACAAAGAGAGCTGCTGGTTGCTGTTCTGCGGTTGGATCTGGGCTCCATCGCAAGCTCTCGGTTCCCAGGCTGGGTAAGAAGGGACAGGACGCTCAGACTCTGGGCAGCCCTGGGCTGAGGTGGGGGGTCACCCTCCGTGAAGGTCAGGGAAGCCTGGCCCTCCTAGGGTTCAGTGCACCCCAGGCCCTGCCTGACCGACCAGGGAGCCACTTGTCCTGCGTCCTTACTGAGCACTTAGAAGGTGGCCTATTCCACATATTAAAAGAACGTTAATTTGAATATGTTGGGTCACATAAAATATGCTGTTAAAAGAAATTTCTTCTCCTTCATTTTTAGTGTGAACCACTAAAATAGTGAAATTACACATATGACTTGTTGTATTGTTATGATGATATCGCTATTTGCCTTATCTGAAAGGGGCTGCTGGCTTGGGCAGACTCCCAGGATGACAGCAGTGATCAGAACTCTGTGCACACTCGGGAACTTAGAGAACTTGGCTTTGAATAACCAAACATGTGGAGGAGATGGCTGAGAAAGGAGGGTAGATATTTACAGCAATATTTGAAAAAACAGCAACAAATATGGTGGTTCTTCCTTATCCCTGATTTTGTATTATTTTTGTGGCCCTGGGGAATGAATCTGGGGCCTTTGTACTGAAGTACATACTCCATCTTTTTTAAAGAAAAACCTATTTGGGACAGGGTCTTGCTGAGTTGCCCAGTCTAGGCTCAGCCCTGCCTCGGCCTCCTGAAGTTCTGATAATATGGCTCTGAGTGCCATTTTCTGCAGTTCTGTTATCCATGGTCAGCCATGCGCTGATGATGTTGAATGGAAACTTCCAGAAATGAGCGGTTCCCAAGCTTGTGGTGCAGAGAGATCTGGGCAGTGGAGTGAAAGCGCTTTGTCCCCCTGTAGGCCCAGTTGCCTCTCCTTGCTCGGGGTCCCCACTCCCCGCCTGGAAGAACTGAGGGGCCTTCTTGGTCACCAGACGCCACAGTGTCATGGTGCTTGTGAGCCTTATTTTACTTCATAATCATTCCAGATCGCAAAAGTCTTTAGCTGCTGCAGGTCCATTCTCCAGAAATGCGGATATTGTAATTAATGACTGCACTAGGTATTATTTCTGTACAAATGGCTAATCCTTACATTCAAGTGCTTTCCTACTGAACTTCCGATGTTGCTTACCAGACTTGAACTGTGATTTTCTTTACTAATTAGAGGAAAAAACTTTAGTTTTCCCTTATTTAAAAATCCAGTGTAACTCTTGAAATTGCTTACTGTAATCTTTCACTTGTCATTACTTTAGTTTTCCATGCGTAGACACTTAAGTAGAAAGAAAAGGGATATTGGAAACGAAAAGCTGAGTCATAAAACATTTTAGGGGAACTCGCTGTGGTGATAACTTTCCAAAGTAGAGAAATTGATTTTGGCAAACCTGCGTCTGGACGTGTACTCATTATCAAGTGTGATTCTTGTTCACACTTTTTGTTGTAAAATGACTCTTCACTAAGTGAGGGTTTACTTTCCGCAGTTCCTTAAGAGCAGCTGTTTTCGGGCTGGTAGGTTGCCAGTCCTGGGTGGTCTCCTCTGTGTTTTGGCTTCCGTGGGCCTCATGCTCTTCAGTGTTGCTATTTTCAGCTCCGGAGGGAGGAGATTGCCGTCAATATAGACCTACTTTGGGGTTTAAGAGCTTTGCGAGCGCAAGGTATGAAAATGGCTTACTTCCTCCTTTCATTTCTCTCTGCTTCAACTTCTGTCCTTCTTGGCACTAAGATGTTTTGAGTTATTTGTGAGTAAATCAGGGGCTTCGCTCTTCAGGTAAAATTACCTTAGCATCGTACGACCGGACTGCTTGACATCCTGTTGGAAATATAAACGGTGGAAATTTCTCTCGAGCTTCCCGTGGAGCTGGAGACAGCAGAGGAACCGTGGGGCTGGAGACGGTCACCCGCGGGCCCCAGCGCCGCTGTGGGTGAGAGATGGGGCTTCGTGGAGACGTCAGAGCCCCAGGTGTGCTCTGGGTTGTGCAGAACGAACCGCAAGGCCACCATCCAGCCCTTGTGCTGAGCACTGAGCCGAAGATGTTCACATCGCTCTGGGAGGTGGGAGTTTGCGGCTTTCTCTGTGGGGTCTACGGGGACTCACCCCACACCGGATCATCGCCACCACCCTGCCGTGGGCGTGGCATCTGTTTGGTGAGATGCTAAAGAATTTCAGTTTTGGAAACCACAGGACCGTGTCTCAGTTGTAGAACATGGCTGGCCAGATTAGCAAAGGCGAGGGAGCCGTAGGACAGACATCTCCGTCCTCCCTCCTCCAGCAGCTGCCTCCCTGAACTCCAACCCAAACATCATTTAATGTCTCCCTAAGCCTTTTTATCTCTTTCTAAAAACACAACACTAGGCACATGCCAATTCTTTCCATACTTTCAAATTTGTAATATTTTCCCATTACATCAACTTTATCCTTCTGGTATAGTATTTGTAATAATTTCTGGAAATTAGAGGGAGTAGAAAGCTTTCATTTATTTAAGCATTTCCTTTTTTGTTTAGTCGTTCACAGTTTTTGGACTAAGATACATGGCATTTAGATGAGGTTAATGTCCAAATAATTACTTACATATTTTGCGTTTCTTCTGAGGAGTAAAATGAATTATTCGAAGGGATGAATAATTTGCTTTTCTAGAAAATCACTGCCAATAAATCATTATAATTTAAAAAAATTGAAACAGTGTTACCTTGTTTCACATTATATATTCAGTCTATCATTTCATATTATATAAATATAGATATATGGATCTATATCTATATCTATCTATCTATATCTATCTATATTGGGTTTGTCAAAAATGTACATTATCAGGAAAAGAAGAACTTGTGTAAATATTTTTTTTTGTTAGTTTTTTTTTTTTTTTTGAGACAGGGTCTCGCTTTGTAGTTCAGGCTGGCCCTGAGCTCACTATGTAGTCCAGGCAAGCCTTGAACTCAGCAATCCTCCTGTCTCTGCCTCCCGAGTGCTGGGATGACAGGCGTGAGCCACCACGCCTGGCTTGTGTAAATATTTTAATGCTAAATCTACTGAATCTTGAGATTAACACAAATTACATTCGGCCCTTCCAGTTTTAAGAGGCGCCCAAAGTCAGGTCCACGAGCTTCCGGGCATTTACTACTCTGGCGAACTGCTGGAGAGTGCGTGGATCTTTGGCCGTCTGCCCTTCTCGGATTTGCACGTAAATGTAAGTGACACAGAAGAAGGAGAAAAATCCATTTTGTGCTTTACACGCCTTATGACTTTCCTGATCCTCCACATTCCGCAGTCAGGTTCCCTTCAGCCCGGGTTTAGGGGTTGCCTCCCCGCTCGGTGGCGCCCCCCTCGGGATCAGCCTGGCCAGCTCTGACTGTCTCCTGACTCCCGCGTGCTGGGCGACCCAGGGTAGTCCTGGGCCCCCTCTCGCCAGTTCTGCTCACCTCCTTGCTGATCTCGCACAACTGTATCTCTTTAAGTCCCGCTGAGAGGTGCCAGGTACGTGCGATATTTCGAGTCTATGTTTCAGTCTGTGTAGACAGCTGTCTCCGCAGTCGACTCTGATCTCCGCTCTCGTGTGTTCTGGGCGCCGAAAGGATTCACAACGAACCTGCAGACCATGCTCCCGCCGCCCCTCGGCTCACAGCCCTTCTCTCACTCGAAAGCGACCGCATTCGTTCGCCCTAACGACCTTCCGGGCACCGCAGATTTCATTTGTCTCTCGCGCCATGCAAGTGACCCCCAAGCCCAGCGAGGACCCCCAAGTCCAGTGAGGACCCCCAAGCCCAGCGAGGACCCCTTCGGACGGTGACCGCTGTCGGAACCTCACAGCCGCTGGCCCCTGCCCTGGCCCAGCCTGCCCCCAGCCACCGCCTCGCCCGCTGGGATCACGGGCCCTCTGCCTACGTCCTTATCCCCGACCGCCGCCCAAAGCAGCTCCCAGCATGAGCCTGAAAACGCGAGTTGAAGCCCGTTACTTCTTGACTGGTGCTTGACGCCAGTCAATATTTGCTTCCCTTGCAATACATGTAAAAGACACATGGCCTCCGAGCCCAGACCCTGGAGCTCTCCTGCCCTCCTGCGCTCGGCCAGGGCTGCTGCCCTCCCTCCGCGCCCGGGCCCCCACCTGCGGCCGAGGTGAGGTTCACCCTAGGGCACCCCCTTCTCCTCTATGACCCCCTGACGCGTCTCCAACGCCCAGAGGGTGGAGAGTACACGGATCACGCGGAGACTATTGAGGGCCGGCGATTGCTCCACGGGGCTGTGTGTTACTCGGCAGATTTAGATCGAACCTGCGTTTGGCTGACAGCGTATCCTTATGATGAAATAATTTAAACTATTCTCACTTTTGTACCTTCTCAATTTACCTTTTCGTTTGTGCTTTGGTAAAATCACTTGTAATTTATAAATTGATATGCTCTTTGTTATGGTACTTTAAGTTTTGAATCTTTTAAAATTGATTTTATAGGCACATCATAATCGCACTTGACATTGAGAATTTGTACCGGTATATGAAACAACTTAATTCTCATTTTTCCCCATTCCCCTGCCCATCCAACAACAACCCCCCTGCCCACTGTATCTTTTCTCTGGTATGAGAAACTGAAGACGTCAATGAGTTCTAAAATGTATGATAGCTATTGTAAAATGGAATTTTTTTTTTTTTGCTTTTTGCTTTTGAGACAGGGTCTTGCTTTGTAGTTCAGGCGGTGGCCCTGAGCTCACTATGGTGCCCAGGCAAGCCGCCGCAAACTCAGCAATCCTCCTGTCTCTGCCTCCCAAGTGCTGGGATGGCAGGCGTGAGCCACCACGCCCGGCACTGTGGTATGCGGTGTTGATTGTTGGTGGGCGTGTCTCCATGCCCAGCATGCTATGTGGTTTCTGGGGATCGAACTCAGGACCTTGCGCTTGCGAGGCAGGCGCCGGAACCACTGAGCTAACCCTCTGGCCCGTAAAATGGAATTTTTAAGTAGTTATATGACTATTCCAGTTCTGTATTTTTTTCCGGGTCAGTTTTTCTAAGCCCTGATGTCCATGAATTTACTCTCCCTAGGTTTTCACACTTACTGTCATCAAATGGTTTATAACTATTTTAAGAGGTCGAGGACCTCCCAGCAGTTCAATAGCGCGTGGAAGGACCCACGGGCTTCCACACAAGTTATTCCCACAAATAAGGTTTATCAGCACACAGAATCTAGCGTAGGCCAGCAGGGGAGAGACCCACGTGAGCACAGGGAGGTCAGGCTTCGGCCGGTCCCCCTGAGCGGGTGGGGTGGGAGCTCTCCTTCAGGCTTACACAGCCGCTTGGCCAGGGAGGGCGCTGACCCCAAGCCGGGCGCACATGGCGAGTCTTCACAAATACTTGGAGCGAGCTGCAGAGCGCGCCCTGGTCGCCGCTGGGCGTGCACACCGCGTCCTCACCAGCGATGCGCTGCACAGTCTTAGCGTGTGCCCGTGCCAGGATTCCAGGTGTCCACAGGGGGCGCCAGAGCCGAGAGAAGCAGTCACGCTGTGCCACCTTTTCCTTTATCCCTGCAAAACCTATCGTGGCTTCTTTTTTATACGTGATGCTGTTTTTCCAGACAAATTCTGTGTGGCCCTTAACACTGGCATTTTAATACTCTCATTTCAAAGAACAAGTTCTGTCTTTATTGTAATAATTCCATCATGTTGGATATTCCATATCTATAAATTATATAGTGTAAAACCTTAATTATGTCCTATAAGTGCTATAGAAAACAAACAGAAATATAATATTTGATACTATGAAAGACAGTCTGCATATGCTCTATATGGTGTATTATATAATACACTTAGTATAACATTCTATATTATTAAACTTCTCACATTTTATTCCTTTTTTTCCCCTTTGGGGTTGTTTTGTGAGGCTCAGTTTATGTTCTGATGTTTGATGATATTTGTGTAAAGATTTCATTTTACCTGAAAATAATATATATTCTTTAACTGCTGGGTGTTTAAATATATGTGTTCGATAAAGGTTATTAATGTTGTTTTGGTCTTCATAGCCTTCCTGTTCTTTGTTATCTTGCTTGGTTGATTTATAAGATATTAGAAAAGATGTGTTTCAGAGTTTTCTGCTGGGCTCTTCCCTGTAGTTTTGTCATTTTTGCTGTATGTTTTGATGACATGTTGTAGAGTGTGAACTTTGTCACCTTGCAGCTTGCAAATGTCCTGACTTATTAAATTTTATATGTTAAATATGAGTAATTCTTTGTATGTTAATTATGACCTACTAAAGCTTTTAAAGAACAAACACAACTTCCTCAGTTCTGTACCACACAATTCATTACTGTTTTGGTTATGGCATATAATTTTGAAACTTTGACTCTTCTCCCAATCTGTGCCAGAAAATTTTCATTGACAACATTTCATACTACCTTTTACATTTAAGTCTTTGATTCAACAAGAATTCATTTTATACATAACATTAGATAAGAAGTTATCTTTATTTTTTCTAATCAACTAACCCAGTTTATCAACATTATCTTGAAACAGCCATCATTTCTACATTTAATTCTGGTGGCATTTGTACCTAATGTGAAATTTTTCTATACCTATAAGTCTATTTTTGGAATACCAGCTTGTTTCATTATCCTGTTTTTGAGACAAAAGAATGTATTATTTTACCAAGATTTATAAAATGTCTCAGGATCATTGGGGACATATTGCCTTAGAGAATCTACACAAGCATAATTTCATTTTGAATTTCTGTCTTTTTCTCTGCATATATTTTTACCTATATAAAAATTAGCATTATATCTTCACATACTCTAACCAAATATAGGTCACATCATGCAGACACTGTGTCTGCTTTTCTCTCTGATCATTTTCTCTCTTTCATTTGGTATTCTTGCACATCTGCTAATCACTCTTTTGAATTTCATCGCAGTTTATATGTTCCATATTTTAAAAACCAATTTCTTATTGGCAGCTATTTAGATTGTTTCTAATTTTTCACTATTATAAATTACGCAGCAGAGAACAGGATTGCACATGCATCTTTTTAAATGTCTGTGATTGATTCCTTAGCACAAATGGCTAGAAATGAAACTCCTTCATCAAAGGACCAGCTGTGTTTTGAGGCCTTCTCCTTCTGGCACCTCCTGCCCTCCGGGCAGTGTCCTGAGGCATATGCAGGGCCACACCATTTCCACGTCCTGCATGCGGTGCAGCATGGTCATGGTAATTTCTACCCCTGTGGGAACAACAGTGGAGGAAGGTGGTATCATTGTTGAACACTTTAAATATATTTACTGACCATTTGTTCCTTTGGTTCTGCTGTCTTCTGTGATGCTCAGCCATTCCTTCCTTCTTTCTTTCTTTCTTTCTTTCTTTCTTTCTTTCTTTCTTTCTTTCTTTCTTTCTTTCTTTTTCTTTTCTTTCTTTCTTGAGACAGGGTCTCGCTTTGGAGTTCAGGCTGGCCCTGAGCTCACTATGGAGCCCAGGCAAGCCTCGAACTCAGCAATCCTCCTGCCTCTGCCTCCCGAGTGCTGGGATGACAGGCCTGAGCCACCACGCCTGGCTCTTCTTTATTTTTAAGAAGTTTTATATATAATGTTTAAGGGATACCAAACCCACGCACGCACGCACACACACACACACACACACACACACATGCACGCATGCACACACACTGCGGGAGATTCCACAGGATGTGGCAGAGATCCCAAGTTCAGCACCACGGACAGTATTCACTGTGCTTTGTAGAGTGCTGGGCATGTGCCTTGGCTTTGGTCTGACAGATCAGCAGCACCTCTTATCCTCTCAGGTGTGACAAACAGAAATGTTTCTTGGCTGTTGCTAAGGCCTCTTTAAGAATAAAAGTAGGCCAGTTGGGAAGCACTAATGCTGTTTCTGTTCTTGGAGTATTTAAGATGAGGCCTCAGAGAAGCAAATGCACCAGTGGATGTGTCCTCAGGAGCCTGCTGTGGACGCAGGAAGCACAGGGCAGGAAGGCAGAGGCCCTGGGAAGCAGAAGTGTGTGCTTGAGTGGCTCAGAGTCTGGGGCAGACCAGGAGACAGGGGCGGCTGGTCTGGGAGCTGGCTGAGGAGCCAGTGATGGGGCAGGTCAAAGACTTCAACAACCACTGACAGACAGGCCTGAGGCAAGAAAAAGAGCTGCATGGAACCAGGCCTAGATCTGCACTCTTATAATCCCAGCACCCTGGGAGGCTGAAGCAGGATCATGCCTGTCATCCCAGCACTCAGGAGGCAGAGGCAGGAGGATTGCTGAGTTCGAGGCTTGCCTGGGCTACATAGTGAGCTCAGAGCCAGCCTGAACTACAAAGTGAGACCCTGTCTCAAAAAAAAAAAAAAAAAACTCTTCCATTCCTTAGGTTGATTTCTTTTACTTGTTTCTACTTTTCTAATTCAGCTTCTTGGAATCTGATTAACTATTCCTTGTTTCCACTGCAGCTTTAAATCATACAACTATAACTTTATGTTTCCCTTTGATCTTTATCAGCCTCAGACTGCTTCATCTTTTTTTTGTCTTTAATGGTTTTATATATTCCACACATCCTTGAGTGCTATGGAAGATGCTATCCAAAATGTCATGTTCCCCTTTGTTTCTCAGAAAATCCGTATAGATCTCTATATTGATTTTTCCAACTAGTCCCTTATTTCATAGCTAGGCTTTTAACTGTACATCTCTGGAGAAGAAAGCCTATGCTTTTCAAAGAGGGGCTCAGATGGAATCTGTCCAGATTGGTTATGGCTAGAGAAAGGTATAAACTTAATGTATATTTCATTTTCGGTCCATGCTCTTCCCTTAGTATGATTTTTCTTCATCTTTGTTACTGTCCCACAAACTTGGGCTGAAACATGTTACTTCATTACTTCTAAGTTTAGCCTTCACAACTATTCGCTATGCGGAAGACATACCACAACCGGAAGTCCAGCGAGCTCCTGCCCCAGCCTAAACCGGAAGTGTGCTGCCCAGCGCCGCCCTCATCCCTGCGCCCCAGGCTGGGTTCTTTCTGATATTCATGGGCTGGTGTAGACCTTTGGCTCCCAGTTCTCGCCTCCCCCAAGTAGGGCAATTGAGATGCTTCTGCCTCCTCTCCTTTATTTGCTCACAAGGAAGCTCTTTTTTCCTCTTCAGTTAATTCTGTCTTCTTTGCCGCAGACGTCTGTGTCCTTGTACCTGCTGTCGCTCCCAATCAACAGTATCCATGGAGAGCCTGGTGCTTTCCATTTATCTTTCGTTATATTATCTCAATGGGTGTCTGAGATGCCAGGAATTAGGCTTGTGACCACTCTGCCACCTTATCTTGGAGATTCTTTATTACCCTCCATCTATTCATTTCAGCGGCTGGAAATTTATACACCGGGAAAGAGGAGAGTGCTGACGACCCAGGTGTTTGAAGGAGTCGTCAGACCCAGGTGAAAGGGAGGGGCAGGAGCACTGAGGAGCATGTTTGTTAAGCGGAAAACCCAGAAAAGAAGGTATCAGGGTTCTGTTTTCATCTCTGAGAGCACAGGCCCATTCAGCTCTAGGCCACCTCCTTGCCTACATCCATTTCTGTTTTCGGCACTAGTGATTGGGTTCATAGTCTTTGCACTGAGCTGTAGTATAACCCCGACCCCTTTCTGCTTTTCCCTTTGAGACAGAAGCTTGCTAAGTGGCCAAGCTGGGCTATAGCTTACAATTGTATTGCCTCAGCCTCCCAGACGTGGGATTAGAGGGGTGTGCTGCCAGGCCTGGCATAGACATCAGTTTTCAGAGTTTTTACTATTTTCTAGTATCACTGTGATCTGAGGACCAAACTTCAACATGTGGACATTTGAAGTATTTATACACACCCGCTCACATTACAGGAAATATTCTCAAATCAAGTGGCATGTAGACACAGAAGCAAATTTTATGTACTATAGGTATGTGGGGTGTGTGTGTGTGTGTGTGTGTGTGTGTGTGTGTGTATGTATGCGTGTATTGGTTTGGGCTGCATTCTGGAAAAAAGTACCCATTTGTTCTTAGCCACTTTTAAGATAGTGTAACCTACAACATTTCATGTAATTGAGCCTGGTCAAAAGATCTCACCAAACTGCCTGAATTGCACTTGTATAAAAATGAACACCACATCACGAAGGTGAAGACCTCAAATCTGGCTTGTAGCCATTTCCCACATCAGAAACACAGACACGACAGAATTCTGAGGAAGAACTTAGGTCTAGATGGAGATTTCTGACGAGTTGCTAGTTTTAGTTCTTCAAATGCTATAGACTCACCCACTGATTTGCACGCTCCCGTGCCCCAGCACACCTGCTCAGCTGCTTTCACTCACCACATTCTCCTCCAGCACTTCTGGCACTGCTGGAGCGATACCTTTGTGGACACACAACATTCATTTCGCTTCCAGTGTCTTGCGGGCTGTGGCTGCTGCTGCTGCTGCTGCTGCTGCTGCTGCTGCTGCTGCTGCCGAGCACGAGAATTAGAACACCGATGAGAGTTTGGCCCTTGTGCCTTCCGCCCTCTATGATGGGAGAACCAGGATTGCAGTCAGCATGAATTGTATGAGAGGTGCTGACCTGGTCTGTGCTATGTTCTAGGTGAGCGATCTGCAATACAATTTGTCGCAGCAAACTGCATCAGCTGACACCCAGAGCCCGTGCTGGCAGGAGTCCTTCCGGAGCTCAGTTTCCCTCCCTTTGGGGAAAGAGAACGTGCTCGTGCTTAGCAATCTTTCAGAATCAAGCCTGGAGACATCGTCCCAACAAGTGAACGACTGTGCAGAGCAAGGGGCCAGAACGGCACAGAGAAGTTCACGGGATGCTGGTTTTTCTTAGTGCAATTATGTGCGTTTTACCCTGACTATCTCCGCTCTAGGCAGCATCTACAGAGCGAGCTTGACTTCCCGGGGGAGGGGCCATGCATAGCTGCGCAGTGTGAAGTCATGTCAGGTGGAGTCAATTAGCGCTAATTAGGCGGAGCGGTCCCTTTGAAGCCACCTGAACAGCTGAGGCGTGGGAAGGTCGGAGGCCGCCGGGCGCCTTGGCTTGTCGCAGCTCTGAGAGGCAAATGGCCCAATTAGCGAGCAGCGTTTGGCTGGCGCCAGTCAGGAGGCCGCTGACCTCCCCTTCGGGTGATTTCCCGCCTTTCAAGCACGTTCTCGCCCAGCCTGGGCAGCTGCGGCTGAAGGCCTGTTACGCCGCGTTCTCTGGCCAGTCTCGCCCTTTTCCAGGTGAAGTGTGGTTAAGAGATCTTGGCCTTTTTCTGCCCCAGAAGGTAAAGGGGAAGGAACTGAGGGCACGAAAAGCTGTCGGGAAGCCAGACAGCCAGGGAGAACCGGCCTCCGTGAAATGTCATTTCTAGAGCCTCAGCGTTAGGGCCCCGGCATTACAAATGGAAACCGAGATACAAATGAAAACGCTGCGGATGGTAGCTTCTCCCTCCTGTCTGTGTGATGTGTGTTTAATGACAATATTGCTCATTAGCTGACCAATTAATGCATTAAATAGATACTTTTATCCAGATAAAACGGAAAGCTCAATCATCATTTTGCTATATAAATAAAAGCTGGTGATATAAGGTGGTGACTCAATGTAAAACCCAAAAATCCCCACAGTAGTTGCCGGGCCTGTTGTCCTCCCCAAGGTCGGGGCAGTGTCTTTCCATCGTCCTCGGAGCATGTGTCACCTTTGTGCTTAGTGGTAGAGAAGGGAATGTTACAAACGAGGACAGGTCTTGGGTTGATTATCTGCCTCTTAGGTAATTCCCTCCACGTCACATAATCCTCTCAGCAGTTAGTGAATACCGTGGCGCTTCTTGCAAAATTATACATAACGCAAAATATCAAGGGCCTCCGGGGCCCCTGAATCTCCTTGGGAGCCGCGGAACGGAGCGCCAGTGGCTCCGTGAGTGTCCCTCCGCCCCAGCTCCCATAGCTGAGGGGCACCCTAAGCTGTGCGATCCACACATTTCATTCTTCCTCAACTTTTTACATTGATTAAAAACTGTCAACATCTTTTAATTCTACAAAAATCTTGGGCAACCCATCCCTGGGAATGGCTTTCTTGCTGTAGCTAACCCTAATTTTCCCTTCCTGAACGAAGTGGCAGCAAACACACAAGGGCCAAGTTCTGCTGTAGCTTTTTCGGAGTCTCGGCCTCTGACGCCAGGCTAACCTTCCTGGGATCCTGACCGGGTGGAAAACAGTTTCTGATTTGTTTGGTTTATAAAGCAGCTGAGCCAGGCCTTCCAGGGACTAGAACAGTGACCATGATGGAGGTGACCTTCAACCTGGGAAAATGGATGTAGAAACGACTGGCTTAGGATTTATAGACACGTGATGTATTGACACATGGCCCACCCAAGCTCTGGGGTTCTGACCCTGAGGAAACGTCCTTTCTGGGAGCCCACAGCCAGTTTGGATCTCCCTGTTCGTAAGACTGTGGGCATCCTTCTAAACTAGACCTTCTGCAGATCTTACAAGACCCGCATTGTGTATAAAGCAATGCTCCAAAGCCATGTGCTCAGAGGGAAATAGTTTATTGCTCTGCTCTGACCCAGCATCTCAGAATCATAGTCGGTGTCTGAGATGTAGATGCTAGTTATGGCAGTAAAAATGGCTTAACCTGGTGACCAACATAAAAGAATGATACTAGGAGACATTTTAGTGTCTGAGACATAGCAACAGAGAGCAGTAAGCACAGCCCCAGCCCAGCTAGACCAACATAAAGACCACACTCATCTCTAACTTGGTTCCTATCGTGCCATGCAATATACATAGCTTTCAGTAACAGTTCCAGTGCAGTTTCAAAACGGGGAAAAATAACAGAAAATCGACTGATGAAGCATCAGAATGAAACTCACATACCGGAATCACTGAAACAAGCATTTGAAGTAATCATGACTATGGTGCTAAGAGTTCTGGTGGGGAAGTACCTAACAGGTAGGAGCAGCATGGACAGAGCCAGTGGGGGCTGCAGAGCTGGAGTACAAACAGGGCGGAGTCAGAGGGACAGGACCGTCTACCTGGGAATGATGGAAAAATTACAAGAGCTGTAACACACATGTAATGGACTCAGCTGCAAGGAGAAATAGAAAAACATCAGAAGCAAGGATGCTTGACCCTCCCAGCTCCAGTTTAACGACAGACAGCAGAGCACAATTCGGGAAGCTCAGAGGACATGAGACAGGTTGAATAACTGAAATCTGTACGTAGGAGTGTCATATGTAAACTTCAGATAATCAGAAAGAAGAAGATCTTCAAAGATACCAGAGTGGGACACTTTACATGTTAAAGACATGGATAAAAATTAAATCAAACATGTCTTCAGATATAAAGCAAGCAAGAAGAGAACAGAGGAAAATCGAGTGTTGAGAACAAAACACTGAATTCTTTGCTAGTCTAGAATTTTGTAGCCAGAAGACCGATTTTGAGATGTAAAATAGAAACCCAGATTGTCAGACAATGCAGACCGGCAGGGTGTGTTACTAGGAGACTGGGACTCCAGAAAATGTTTAGAGCTGTTCTTTGGAGAGGTGGAAAATGGTACAGGTCAGACACTCAGATATACAGTAAAAAGGGTGTTCAGGGAAGAATAAATCAAAGTAAAAGAAAATCTTTCATGGTTCTTATTCTTAACTGAGCTGGCTGACAGCAGCAATGTGTTCGGTGACCCTACTGTGCATAAGTGAATTCGCGAGAGCAGCTTTCTGAGGGCGGCAGGAGGAGCCCACAGCACGCAGTCCCCGTGGCCTGCACCACCCAGGAGGCAGCACAGTGCTCTTCGGCAGTGGACTTGCCTTCGTTATAACCGTACATTGCAAACCCCACGGCTACCACTGAGAGACTATCAAAGAGAAACGCAATTTATGGACTAAGACAAGAAAGAAAATGGAATCATATAAAATTCTCAATAAAACCTTGAGACAACAAAGGAGGGGAAGACAAAGACAGGAGTCCAAGTGGAAAGTGTGCAAAAACCAGTCTCATATGCAGAGATTAATTTAATTATATCAGCAGTCACTTTAAGTGTCCATGGTTTTTATACGCCAATTAAAAGACAGACTGTTAGAGTCACCCAAAAAACAAGGCCCACCTATATGTTGTCCGTGAGAAACTCAAACACGGCACCAAGAAATTCAACTTAAATGTTAAGTAAACTGAACACTGGGAGGTAGAGAAAGATACAGAATGTTGTCACTAATTGAAAGCAAGATGGGCTAGGCATTTTAGCTTCAGCAAAACAGTGACCAGAGCAGGAAATACCACCAGAGTCAAAGACTCAGGAGGCGTCCACCATTGATGAGAGTTCAGATCTCAAGAAGACAGGAGGAGCCACCTGGTGACAGTATCGGAGCAAGTGTGATCGGATGGTTTAGGGAAACAGGAAAGTTCACTGTGGTAGTCGGAGGCTTTCACACCCTGGCTCTGTGCCTGACAGACCCGCCGGGTACCATGGAAAGTCACGCAGGACACGAGTGATCTGAACAGCTATCAGACTGGTATTGAAAGACGGGCCCACCAGTGTGGAACACGCATTCTTCTGAAGCTTCTGTGGAGTGTTAACCGTCGTTGGATGGGCCATGAAATGTAGTTGTGAAAATTTAAAAGAACCAAATCAGATGAAGCACACCCTCAGCTTTCAAAGTTACGAAGCTAAAAACTGATACTGAACACACTACAGTAATACCTCCGTGCACGGAAGCGTCTGTTTCTGAACAATTCGGTTTGGGAACAAAAGTATTCGGGAAATGTTGCTTCCGGTTGAGAATTCTGCATCTTTTAAACAGACATGACCATGGTCATTTTCCCCTGAAACTTGGAACAACTAAGTTTGTGAACAGGGGTGATGCTGTGTAGATGAAAACCATTTCAACAGCTTGGAGGATTACCAGGCACATGTCTAAATATGTTTGGACCAAAGATATGTGAAAGAAATTTAAAAATGATGTGAACGAAATGAAAATGAAAACAGCCTACCGAATGTTGTGCAATAGATTCGACGATGGAAATTTAAAGCAATGGCATTAAATCTAATATAGCTATATGGAAATACAACCTACGGGTGGGGGAAGCGGGGAAGGAAAGGAAAGAGGTCAAAGGTCATGTGTGTGTGTACACATTCCCTAAAACAACATCTCTGTGCAAAGATTCATGAGTAAAAATCATGCACTGAGGCCAAGCGGGAGTATTTTCCAGTATGCAGCACTGGCCCACGGTGTATTTCCCACGTCCTCAGTGGGTGGACGAAAGGGCCTATTTCCAATCAGTAAACGCAGAGAAGGGCACTTGATAAAAACCCAGCTCCCACTCGCGGAAAAATACTAATGCCAAAGCCTCGGCAAATAACAGTAAAGGGAGACTTGCTCGCTCTGGCCTAGAACACGTCCACTGAGTCTTCATGTGATATTTTCTGCACTGGTGAGGGAGGGAGCCTCCCCTAGGGACAGTGGCTGTGGACACCACGCTGAGACCCCTGGGTAACGCAGCAAAAGCAGAAAACAAAACTTGACAGGCTGCAGAGGCTGAAATCAAGCCAGCTCTGTTCACCGTTGAAGGAAAGCAGGACTTAAGGGTAGAAAAAGAATGAAAGAGAATCTAGTATTTGCAAAAGTGTACATGGTAGGGCCGGAGGGTTAGCTCAGTGGTTCCGGCGCCTGCCTTGCAAGCGCAAGGTCCTGAGTTTGATCCCCGGTAACCACATGTAATGCTGGGTGTGGAGACACGCCCGCCAACAATCAACACCGCATACCACAATGCCGGACGTGGTGGCTCACGCCTGTCATCCCAGCACTCGGGAGGCTGAGACAGGAGGATTGCTGAGTTCGCGGCGGCTTGCCTGGGCACCATAGTGAGCTCAGGGCCAGCCTGAATGACAAAGCGAGACCCTGTCTCAAAAAAAAAAAAAAAAGTGTACATGGTACAATAAAGCTATCACCACAAAAAAATGAAGAAAATTAAGGAAACTAACTTTGGGATGTCACTCAGTGGCACATCTCTCCCTAGTATGCATGAAACCCTGGGTTCAGTCCTTAGCACGAAAACCCCCCAAAGATATTGCTTTTCAGCTTACTTATTTTATCCTATTTTTCCCTATCTCAACATTTTTTTCTTAGAAATTTACCAGAGAGATACCTGTGCACAGTTCATTAAAAATAACTGGAGTGCTACTGAGGTGCGTATGTGGGTTTGTGTTCACAGACGCAGATTTGACTTCTTTGAAGTAAAATGTGACTGTTGTGAAATGAGCAGAGGTGAGTACCCCGCAGTAGACCTTTCCTACAACTTCCAACACTTCAAGATGCCAGAAACTTAGCGGTCCATTTGGGCCTTAATGACAAGCCAACTTTGCCTTTTGAGGAAGATAGTGGAGACTAATTTGGGTCTGTTTAAGCAAGAAAATGAGGTTTAGTGTGGGACAGAGCCCACCCGAGGGGACCAGCTGACCCTCGGGAGCAGCGAGGACAGTGGGGCGAGGTGCCGCCGCTCTGCGCACCCCTGTCCCCACCGCGTCCTGCTTTTCGTTCCACAGACTCCCCCGGAGTAATTTCTGTTCATGTGCACAATAAACGTTCTCCTCTCAGTCCTTGAATTTCTGTGCTCCTGGTTTAGCCGCATGCGGAGAACATCTCAATTACAGACAGGCTCGGAAGAGCCAAGTTCCTCCGTGACAGGAGGAAAGAAACCGTGGCGGTGGGTGTGGAGAGCAGGGTGTCGCTCAGAAGAGGCTGGAAAACTTTCCAAGGTGACGCAGATGTTTTGTGTTCGCAGTATTGTAGTTGGTGGCTAATGCAGTTATTAAACTTATCAAATTGTATATTGAAGAGTGATAGATTTCCCTGGATATAAATTGTACTTCAATTAAGAATAAGCAGAAAAGACAGATAAACCACACTGAGTTGCTTATTTTTTACCAAAAAAAAAAAAAACAAAACTGGTAACTTTTCATGGTCCAATCTAGTATTAAATTCAGTCTCCAAAACAACATGAAATTGATTTGAGGTTTTTTTTTCCACAAGTGGTGACCTGGAAACTAATAAAGTAGTTACACACAGCGTGTCCTAGGAAACTGCTGTGTTGAAATCTGGGTGTGCAGCGTAACAGCGTGAGCACCAACATGGTGCACGCACGTGTGACAGTCAGACGTAGTCACGTGTGTGTGGGGTCTGTGTACAAATGCACTTGTAACCTCTCTCCTGTGAAGTGTACGCTTCCGGCCTCTCCCTGTGAGGAGGGCAGTGTCCTGGGGCCGGCCGGGTGCTGCGTCCCAATTAACTGCATTTATTGCGTTGTGATTTATCTGGCCATTTCCTGGTTCTCTTTTGAGCACGTGGGTCTGGTTGTTCCATGTAAAAGTATTTTTCGTTCCAAACCACAAGACTCACTTGTGCTTAGAATATGTTTTCTCTAGTGGCTGAGATTTATTTTAATGCAGAAAAGCTGGAATCAATTTATTGTGAGTTTTCAGCAAATCCTTCTCAAATTGCCGGGGATCCTACTGTTTCAGTGCACATGTGGAAAAATATTGAGAGTGAATTGTCGAGATGCATTGGATTATGGGGGAACTGTAAATAGTTAATTGAGTAGAAAATAGGTTTGGCGAGGTTTTATGGTCTGGAGAACGACACTGAAAGGCTGGATTCGGGAACCATATGCAGGAGAGAATTTCTACTGCTAACAGCGACTCGGTGGCCTGGGACGCTCTGGTCAACGGGGAGTCTGATCAGGGCACTGGGAAGATGCTCCATGCGTGGGAGGGGCGACGGCCACGTGGGCCCCGGAGAGGCGGCCCTCCTCCCCAGACTTCGCCCCGTCTTCGCTGAGTAGAACCGACACTCCCGGTGGAATCACATCCCAGCGCTGTGTCAGTGGGATAGACCCGGGGGCGCCCGTCACTCTGGGCATCGCAGAGATTCCCAGTGGGAAGGACATTAAATCCTCCACGGCTTCCCATAAATTTAGCTTGCAAGTCCTGTTTGCAGCAGCCAGTTTGCCCGCTGCTGGGACATAACCGCTGACACCCACAGGTGAAGGGAGGAGAAGCTGATTCTGGCTCACAGTTCGTTCCACGGACAGCTGGCCCCAAAGAAGAAAGGGCCTGGCAGAAAGGCGACGTAGGGGACGCTGTGCCCCCATGGCGGCTGGAAAGTGGGGGAAAAGGAGGCGGTAGAAATAAGATTACGCTCTTCCTACTCGTACCCTCCACACCAGGCCCCACTTCCACGTCTATGGGTCTCTGGGGGAGCATTTGACATTTAACCCATGACAAAGGGGCTGACCGCGGCAAGAACACGGTGGGGGGGTGGCGGAGCAAAGCTGCTTAGCTCATGGTGGCCGGGAAGGGAGCAGGGCAGCAGCGCCAGGGTGGGAGGGGCAGCGACCCCACCGGGACACCAAGCCCAGGCTTCCACGCTTCACCAGACGCACCCGGCACTGTGCCCTGCGGAGCCTCCAGGTGGCTCCCGAGCCCATCACGTCTCACCCTCGAGCCTGCACTTTGCTTGAGGTTTCTAACAGAAAACAGAAAACCGCATATAAGCAGTGAAACGAGACAAAAATGAAGAGGAAACAAGACTGAAAAACCGCACGTTTCAATAAAACATATCAATCGAAATGAGGAAAATAACAATAGCAGGCAATTATGCAGCGAGCACAGTTGGCCAGAGAACATTCTGAGTGCCTGAGATGCATAACACAATTTAATCAGAACGCCTGGTGAAATTGCTAATGTTGTTCTCATTTTACAGGGTGTAGAGTTATGTAGAGTTTAAAGGACATGTCCAAGACAGTGCAACTAGTAAGTGGCGAAAACATGAGTTTGTTTCATATTTTGCTCTCTTCATGTTTCTGTTCCGCCAGGCCCTTTCCTCCTTGGCACCTGCTGTCCGTGGAAACACCCTCCGTGTTTCCCGCATGGGACCGAGTTAAGGCCCAAGGGAGCAGGCCTGGAACTTGCCACTCAGGACTCGGGACATTTCACTTTACTCTTATTTTATTAAGCACGTGTGTTGTCATGTTGATGCCCCTAATCAATTTTCTGATGTTACCTGTTTGTAATAATTCATGAGGAGGGAGGTCAGGAGTGAAATTGACCCCATATCACATTTTCTGATATTAATTTCCCTTAAATCTTTCCGAGAAGCCTCACGTTGTGCCCAGAATCTGGCTGCTTAAGGGCCAGGTGATCCTTAGGGCAGAAACAACCGTGGGCTGTGCAGCCTCTAGCAAAGTGTCCAACGGCTCTTGGACGATCAGCATCTTCAGGCTTGTCCCTCACTTCTGTGGTCGCTGAGCCCTGTGAGGGAAGGCAGACATATTCTCTTTCCCTAGAATTGAAGCTGTGGGTCTGTCATTGGAAAGAAGACAAAGCAGAACTAGGGAAAAAGGCTTTCTTAAAAACACTCATTCTTTCCAATAATTGCATTGGTATTTTCACATTAGACAGTGGCCTTCGTTTTTCGTATCAACACCTTTCATGCAATATTTCAGAAATTCTACAGTTGGAGTAAAATGTGTCTTTGAGTGACCCTGAAAGACTTATATCTAAGCATTTCATACATAGTGATAGCTCCTCTTCTTTATGTTTATGTAATTCTTACAACACATATCTTGTTAAATCGAATATAAGGTAGTCCAAAAAAACTTAAAAGCTTTTCATAATTGACTTCTTACTGAGTTAATACTTCACTGCTCAGCTTCTACTGGCTGCTTGTAGGCCTGTCCTCAGTGCCTCGTCCTGTCTTCCGCTGTGACCGCACCGCGGACCCGTCCACTCTACCTCTCCTCCTTCCTCTGCCCTCTTTCCTCACCTGTTTCATAACCCACCGGTTTTCCTGGCATCCCCATCCGTCCGTCTGCCGTCCCCCAGGCTTTTCTCCACCCGTGGTTCTTGGGTGCGGGGCGGGGTCCTGCCCCCGTCCTTCCTCTTCTCTCCTCCTCCTGTCTCTGCCCTAAATCCCTCTCCTCGTCTGAAGCTCAGCCTCCTGATTTCCTACGGCTGCTTCCTTACACTTTAGTTTATTTGTATTTCAAGTTTCTCCTGTCAGAGAAATCATGACACGTTTGGCTTTCGGATTTATTTTGCTTAGCATCACAGGGCCAAGTCCAACCCGTTTCCCGACTCATTCTCCTTTCCGGCTGACTGATACACACTCACATCTCCTTTATCCACTCGTGCACCGTGGAGGGACAGTGTTAGGACAGGGGTACAAACCTCAGGTCCTCAGTTCGGTGCACGTCTGTGTGTTACTCTAGTGACGTTTATCTGTTCCACGTATTTATTCTCAAAGTACTTAGACCCCACTTCCTCCCCAGGAGATGGCATTTCAGCTCACTAGCTGCATTAAGGTAACTGGGTCCTTTCCTGCCCTTGCCAAGGGGTGGCCGGAGCTCTGGCAGCCAATGCCCCTATGGCCCTGGGGCTCGCTGGCTGCTCTCTGAGCTGGACTCCTTTGGGTCACCTTGGTTCTGCGTTGGTTCTGGGAGAGGACCCTGTGGGCCACGTGAGATCCTTGTGTCGTACGTGTGGATTTGAGCTTTAAAAAAGCTTCAAGACCAGTTTTGCTTATTTTATCTAATAACTTACCATTCCCTGTTCCCGGACGTCTCCTGGCCTCCGGGGAGGGCAGGGCCTAGTTGCTGAGCGGAAGCTTGCAGAGACGTAGGTCCGTTGCGCTGCCAAAATGCTAAACTGATGCGTCTCTCTTCATTGTCACATGTGAAGACACGGAGCTCACCAAGGCGTGCAGGGCAGTCACAGCCTCGGGAAGACTCCTGGGACCAACCTGAGAGGGAGCTCACGTGTGGGGTTCACTCCAGAATGTTCCAGGTTGGGGAGAAGTTAATATCGATAGAAAAACCAGGTTGTAAAAAAGAACATACACAAGCGATTCAACCAAACTCCCTTCTCAGAATCAAGACAGAAGGGTGAGGAACCGTGTAGGTTGACACTTGTGTTGCTATGGTTACTTCTCCCGGTTGGAGCAACGCTAGTGAAGAGACAGTTATTTTCAGTCGACTTTGGGTAGCAGCTAATTTATTGGGGAGAGGAAATTGATTTGCATCTGGTGTAGATTTTAAGTCATTATTTGTATAGCATTTTGATGTAGGTATTGCAAAGCGCAACCAGAAATCAGCTGTTTACTGCTCCAGACCTTTTAAAGGTAAATGTGTGTTTACCCTGAAGAAGACAATGCTGGGTGCTTCGTTTCTGCTTCGTGCATTTGTGGATTATCGTGGAGGCGGTAATGAAAATGTCATGAGGCGGGAAGAAAGCAAAGCCGGGGTCCCATCATGTTACCGCTGCGTGCCGAGCTAATTAAGCTCCTTGGACCTTAAATTTTTAATTCACGGGGCACTGCAGCAGTGTTCTGCATGCACAGAGATAGTCGGAAATCCTCTAGAAATCTTTCCTGCATTATCCTGTACCCGTGCTCACGGCCATTGAAATGACACCTGCTGAAGAATGGAAGAAAGTAATTAGTCTCCATTCATTTCCAAAGCCAGTGAGGAGTTGAAAACAAACACCTAAGTGGGACTGTATCTGTGGAGCAAGCATGCGAAGGCGTGTTTAGGGCATTTCCCATCGTCTTCCATGGTGGGCTCCATGCGGCTTGAGTCAGGATGACTCCAAGTCCACTCGTTTTCTCGCGTGTTAAACGCACGCTGGGAGGACGCTTTCCTTCTCCACGCACGTTACAGACACTGGTGCTCGGAGCTGACGTGCTGTGGTCTTGCTGTCCGGTGACAGTTTACCAGCAGGAGATGGCAGAAAGCCCAGGCGGAGTGTTGAGTCTCACTGGAGCCTGAGGCGGAAAAATTCAATGTGACTCATTGTGCCTTCATTTTAGTTTTGTATTCTACTTATTATAAGGGTTATCTTCGCGCAGCTGCTTGACTGGACCATGAAGTACCCAGATATTTGCTCATACATCACTCCGGGAATTTCAGCGAGGGTATTTTTGGGTGAGGTTAACATTTAAAGGGATAGACTGAGTATAGCAGATATCACATGGGCCACAGCCAGTTGGTGGAAGTCTTGATTAGAACAGGAGGAATCTGGAGGAATTTCTCCTACTTGGCACCCTGAAGATGCTGACTTTTTCCAGCCTTTGAAGCAGAACTAGTTGCTGGACCCTCGGCCCAGAGCTCATTGGCCTTCACAGTGGAACCGGCACTGCCGGTGTTTTAGGCTCCCAGTGCTTCAGATTCGGACTGGAACTACTTCCTAAGCAAACCAGAGCCTCTAGTTTGAAAAGTGTCATGGTTCACAGCTAGATGGCCCCAGAGCCTCCTGTCTGGGTCATGGGTGTGGCTTTGTGGCGGAGACTGGGTCACGGGTTGGGCTCCTATGGGATTGGTCCCTGCTGAGTTTCTAGCTAAGTGTGATGTTGGGAGGCGAAGCCTGGTGGGAAGGGGGTTCACGGTGGGCGCGGCCTGCAAGGGTCCTTCTCTCTCTCCCTCCTCCTCGCTCTATCTCTCTGTCTATTTCCATGCCACCAGCTGCTTTCCCTCTGCCTCTCAGGCCTGCCTTGGAGTCAGCCAACTATAGACTGAAACATCAGTACACTGAGCCAAAATAAACCTCTTCTTTGAGTGGTGGGTGTCAGGTACTGCGAGTGTCAGCAAGGGAGAAGGTAAATAGGACAAAATTCAGTCTACAGATCCTTGGAGTGTTCAGCCTCCATAATGCCTGAGTGACTTGGATATAAAATATCTGTCTCTGTTTCTGAGTGTCTCTCTCTTTCTTTGTCTCTCTGTCTATCTCTCACGGCCTCTGTCTCTCCTCTCTCCCTCTCCCTCTGTGTACAAATACATAGCTCACACATGTACACGTGCTATTGTTTCTGTTTACTTGGAAAATCTTGGCCAATGCATTCGTCACAGAATTTTACATGGGTGTGGATTTTAAGGACCGCTATACTATAATGTACCTCTCGCTTCCTAAATTTTTCCAGGTGTCTTTAAATTTTGCAGTCTCCCTGCTAGCATCTCACTCAGTTGACCTGAGTCCTGCTCACCTGGACGAGGAAATACCAAATGCATCTCTTCCTCACACCCACCCTTTTGCAAATCCAGACTGTCCTGCTTTCTGCCCAACCCCCGCTCTTTAAAATGCTCATCACATTCGTGGAATCCGTCTCTCCTGTCCTCTCCCACTGTCAGTATCTCTAAGTCTCACCCAACCATTGCAATCATTTCCTGTTTGTTTTATTTCCCTGGAGGCGTGTGCCCTCCCCACCTATTCTCCACACGTTTTCAGAGGGTTATCTTGCTACCACACTGTTCTGGCTACATCAATATTCTGCTTAAAATGCACCCTTTAACTCACCACTTCCAGGCTTCAGAGTCCCTAACAAAACTTACTCTTCCAACGTTGCTTTGCGTCTTTTGCTCCTGCTCATACCCCGGGAGCTCGGGCTGCACGGGGGTGGGGGTGGGGCAGAGAGGGCGACGGATCTCAGCGCTCGGTGCCGCTGTGCTGCCGCTCCTGTGGCCTCTCTGAGGAGTCCACGACTTCCCCTTAGCGCTCACAGCCCCTCCTTTGAGCTTTCCTTGGTGTCTCAACATCTCAAACAGAACAGAATACTTCATACTGCGGTGTTAGTGACGGGCGCGGAAATTTGCCTCTACCCCTACATTCCTGGAGGAGCAGAAAACACCCTCTTGGCCACGAATGCTTCCATCTCTCTCGGCAGCCAGGCCATGGAGGAGCCTGTCGAGTGAGTGGACACCAGGAGGGTAGAAAGCTGTGCAGTCTGTGGCGGACAGATGGCCGCAGACATTTCTGATGGTGCCCGGAGGAGGCTGGGTGTTGGTGCAGCCCTGGGCAATTAGAAATCTGCAGGAGCCTGTGCCTGAAATTTGTCATGTCTGGCTTCAAGTGACAATGATATATTTTAGATTCTGTAGCCAGGCACTTTAGACGGTGTTAAAACCAGAAATAAGAGATTCATACCATTTGCTTTGTATGCAGTAAGTGCCCATGAATTCAAATTTCCATTCAAATTGGAAGATAAAGTATAAAAAGCAATATTTAAAAATAAGAGAAACTTGGCAAACTTTCAGCCAATCGGCTTGGACTCCTGACTTCCCTATTTTGTATTCACTCTCTTTTGTGCCGAGAAGCCCAAATCTTTGGACCTCTGTTGCTGCGGATACTGGATGTCTTTGCTGCAGAAGGGCCTGGCTGTGACCTCCCCGCACAGGTGACTCACCTGGACTCGTCTGAACTGCTCCAGAGTTTTGCATATGCTGACTGCCTCCAGCCCAAGCCTTGTTCTGCAGGCTGAGAGCAGTTTCCCGTGGTTCTTTTCTGAGGCTCCGGCCGTGGGCGCTCTTATATAACCCTCTGCAGCTTCCAGTTATGAGAGGCTCTGGGAACAGCGTGTCTTTCCCTGAGATGCTAAATTCCAATCAAGGTTAATGCCAAGTGCACCGGATTCTGTCACTGGCTTTGGGCTCTAGACTTCGCCTTGCTGGGGATCCTGGGAGACTGCTGGCTAATCAGCTCACAGTGCCTCGTTTCAACTCTCCGTCACATCCACGTTGAATTCCATTCGTTCAAAAATTCAGCTTCTTCCTGACGACATAAACCTTCATATTTTTAACAGAAATTTTGAATACTGTGTCTACCATGCCTAGAAAACAGAAAATAAGAACTGATAGAGGTTCTCCTCCAATGAGTATTTTAACTATTGCCAGTATTTGAAAACATCTCTGTCTCGCCCTTTAAGTCCTGTGATCTTCAAGTCTCCAAGGATAACACTGGCACTGGACGTAGTCAGAGTCGGTGCTTTTACGTAAGTGCCGCCCTTACGTGATTTTCAATGTCATGCATAACAAGAGGGTTAAAGCTATTCAATTTTCACATATTCTTTTTTTTTTTTTTTTTTGAGACAGGGTCTCGCTTTGTAGTTCAGGCTGGCCCTGAGCTCACTATGTAGCCCAGGCAAGCCTCGAACTCAGCAATCCTCCTGTCTCTGCCTCTCGAGTGCTGGGATGACAGGCATGAGCCACCATGCCCGGCACTGTGGTGTGTGGTATTGATGGCTGGTGGGCGTGAGTCTCCACGGCCAGCACTGTATGTGGTCACCGGGGATCAAATTGAGGACCTTGCGCTTGCGAGGCAGGCGCCGGAACCACTGAGCTAACCCTCCGGCCCTTCACATATTCTTTACATTGAAGGACAATTCTTTTTTTTTTATATAACTCTGTTTTTAATAGACAAAGCTTAATTGTGAAGAATTACTCCCAAATTATAGGTGAGGTTAACAGACTGTACTTTAGAGCACATGGAAGAGAAATGACAGCACCATAATTGGAACTTAGATCACAGGGTCACAAGTGCCAAAAATCCTATGTCATTATCTGATCCATCAGGGTGATAAGAAATTTGAAATATTAAAAATTAATTACAATTCTTGTCTTTAAATATTTGCTGATTGCAGTCGCCAAATCCATTTCCACTGCAAATGTTGACTTTTAAAAAAATTTGTAGATTTAAATTTTCATTTTAAACATCCCAGAAGAGGCTGGGCTCTTCTGTTGATGTCTTCTTGTTGCAAAGATGGCACAGGTACGGGCTGGACTGCCTCCCGGAGAGGGTGGGTGAAGGTCACACAGGGTCCTCGCCCACGCACAAGTTCTGTGACGAGAGAGTGGCCAGAGACAAGGTGGCTCTTCGCCTGCAGGAATCCGAGTGCCCCCCCTGCCTCTGCATGTTTTTTTTTTTTTTTTTTTTTTTTTGAGACAGGGTCTCACTTTGTAGTTCAGGCTGGCCCTGAGCTCACTATGGTGCCCAGGCAAGCCGCCGCGAACTCAGCAATCCTCCTGGCTCTGCCTCCCGAGTCTGGGATGACAGGTGTGAGCCACCACGTCCGGCATTGTGGTATGCGGTGTTGATTGCTGGTGGGTCTGAGTCTCCACGCCCAGCATTATATGTGGTTACCGGGGATCGAACTCAGGACCTTGCGCTTGCGAGGCCGGCGCCGGAACCACTGAGCTAACCCTCCGGTCCCTGCGTGGGGGGTTTAACACGCCCATATCCCCGGCCAAAGGCCACTGAATGACCGCGGGAACCCCAGGCATCGCACCCCACCCCCAGCATTTGCCAGGACCTCGGTGCTCTGTGTCTAAGGCACAGGGCCTGCCCACCGCCCACCCCTGTTGTCTTCTCTGGCCAGGGGGGCCCTGGGCTGACCAAGACACCTTGGTGGGTCTTACTACTTATTTGCTTATTTCCTTCTACAGGTTCCTCCGCAGTTAGTCACTGTTCAGACGGGAGCATCAGACACGAATGTCATTACCTTACCCCGGTGTCCGCGGTAAACTTCTCCCGCGTGGGCAGCGTCCAAAAGCATTTGCTGACTCCTCAGTCGGTAACAGTTGCCGCCGAGAGAAACCCGTCAAGGGCTAGTTCTAAAATCCAGGAATCAAAGATTTTATTAGGACGGGAGGTGTATCCCATAATAACTATGTCTCTAGGCAGCCTAATCTCTCCACTGTAGATGCAAGTAAGATTCCACCAGTTTCTGCCCTTCAAATGGAATTAGGCATTCCAAGTAAGTGAATATCACAGCTATTAAATTCAGGAATCATGTAGGAAAATTACCCAGGCCTGTATTTCCTAAGGGTGTGTGCCCCAAGATTACTGAACTACCCTCAAATATGCAATATCCACAGAGGTTAATAGAATATTTTCATTTTAAAATTGAGGTTAGAATGCTTGCCCTTTAGAAGTTTTGTTTTCTTGCCCATGACGGTTACGGCTTGTAACTTTGTGGCACTAAAAATAATAACTTGTATAAAAGTAGTGGTCATTATTTCACATAGGCTGGACGATTTAATTCAGGTGCATGTACGAGGGAAGCTTCAGAGAGGGTTTTGTGCTGCAGAGAGGACGCAGGATCCAGGGTTTTGTAAACCACCTCGGACGAGCTGTGATCTGTCAGAACTCTGCTTCTCCTGCGATGGAATGTTTCACGCTCTGTATCAGGAGCAGCCGGCCGAGGCGCGTGCAGGAGCCTCGGTCTGCATCACAGACAGCGCTAAGCGTTCGCCGGCCTGGGCCTGCGTGAGCACAGCGCTCAAGCCAAGGCCTTTCTGAGTGTCAGACTGTCACCAGGCCGAGACCAGGCTGCTGGGACAGACCGCTGAAGACTCTGGAGCTGGGGAGCGAGGGGGCGCCTCAGATACCCTCAGAGAGATTCTCCCCCCATCTGGGTCCCCATCACGACCTGGGCATCTCTCTGAAGCCGGCTTCCTGACACCGGACGCCGGGGCTAGGGCTTCCCGCCCAGATCTGTTGGGGAACAGAGACGCGGTGCACAGTGTGAAGGAGTCCGCGGGGCCGTAGTCCTTCTAGGTGAAGTTTGCCTTCCGCCCACTTAAGACACTTCACGAGCCCCTTTTCCTGATTTCTGTGCTTATCGCTGCTTCAACTCTGGCCACCAGGACAGGCCCTGACAGCTTCCTGCTGCTTCTGTCACTTGTCACCGCTCACGTTGCTGGAAGATCCCGTCACTTCCATCGCTCGAGGGCACTGACTCCCCCGAAGAAAAGTGTGGTGTCCTTCGACGGTCTTCCTGTTTGCTTCTTCTCAATATCTTCTGTTCTACTTCCTTTCAGTCTTTTCCTTTTGATAGTAAATGATCTTCCTAAAATATAGAGAATGATTTCACTCTTCTCCATACCTCTTATGTGTTTCTTTTAATAACATTTTTTATTATGGTAAATGCCAATAACCCAAACATTGGCATCATAACTCATTTGAGAGTACAGTTCAGTGAGATGAACTTCATTCATCTTGCTTTTCCACCGTCTCATCATCCAGAATTATTTCACCTTTCCAGGCTGAAATTCTCCTCCCCCCACGAAGGGACTCCTCGTCTCCCCCTGGCCCAAGTCAGCATCTCGGCACGAGTTTCGGTACTGCTGACGGCTCGTGGCAAGGGGAGTCATGTCGTGTGTCCCTCCGTAACCAGCTTATCCCACTTCTGCGACATCGCGAGGCTCTTCTGGGTTGTGAGCTGAACTGGGTTTCCTCTGATATCAGGTGTTGTCTGATGTGGTAGCACCGAAAGGTAGATCTTTAGGGTGATTCGGCCCCAAGGGTTCCTGTCCTGTGAATGGGATAAGGGGATCTCCTAAAGGGTTTTGGGGAAGGGCTCTGCCCCCTTCTGCCTTGGGGCGTTGACTGTGTGAGGACGTAGCATTTCTTCCAGAGGCACCATCTTGGAAGCAGTGGGCAGCCCTCAGGAGAAATGAGCCTACTGACACCTTGACCTTGGGCTTCCAGCCCCCAGAACTGGGAGCAACAAGCTTCTGTCCACAGAAAGTTCCACGCTCATCAGGACGGGTAGCGGGGTCCTTTGGAGTTGGGGCGACATGTCAGACTCGGGTGCTGCTCCGCCCCAGGGGGCTGTCTGGGGAACCCTGTGGAATCCCATGTCCGTCTTCTGACACGCTGAGGCGTCACCCTTGCGTTTTCTACCCACCACGCTCTCTCTCCACGTCACAGGACCAGCACAAGCCTGTGTCTAGCTCTGCCCCCGGGTCTGTTCCAGGGAGGAAAGGCGGGGGCGGGGCTGTAGGTTCCGTTCAGTGATGACTGCTGTGTCACGGCTGAACGTTCGCTCACTCCGGGGTCACTCAGCTTTCAGTCTGCTTCACATAGGACAGTGGAAAGCAGGGAGCTGCTGCAACCTTCCCTGATAGGGTGACGGGCAGCACCACAAGGCTAGAGCGAGAGTGGAGACATGATTGCTTCATTAGGATTTTCCCCCTTCTGCTCTGCACATTTTTCCTCCAAAGAGTCTGCTGGTCACTCTGTGTCCGGGTCTAGCTCCTCCTCACCCTGCTCGGGGCCACCCTTGGCTCTTGTCTTCATGGATGAGGCAACTCTAAATCTGAAATCCTACAATAAAAATGAATTTGTGTGATGACCCGGAACATTTGACAAGTGTTATTTTCTTCCCTGGGAGTTCCCGTGTGTGGGTTTCCCGTGGCATAAAAGCAGCAGCTTAGTGGATCAGAACGTCAGCAGTGCACTGTATCCACAGCTCTCTGGGTTTGCCAGGCTGAGCAGACAGCTGCTCTGTTCCCCACGGCGGTGGCTGAGGCCGCAGTGAGATGGGAACTTTCGGAGAGGCCTCACACGCAGGCCTCGGGGCTGGCACTGCTTCGGGGACGGTTCCTTCCCCAACATCCTCCTCTTGCCTCACTGCATCATGGAGCAGGCCCTGAGAGTGACAGGAATAAAAGCAGAGCTGGACCCCAAACTGGTACTTTTTCAGACAAGCCACAGTTCCAGTCTAGAGTCAGGGAGAGGTGAGCAGATATGGTTTCTTGATGGCAGGGCAGCATGCGCTTGTGGGAGAGGGCTCAAAGACAATCTGCCACACTCCAGTTCAATTCAGACACCGTTATAGAATACTTGTGGACTCACAACCCCAGAATGAAGGTCAGGAGAGGAGGCACAAGGCTTGGTATAAGGATTCCTTGCACTTTCAGAGACACAAAATCAGGACACGATTCAGGCCTGAATATGTCTATCTTAGTCACTTTCCCTCTGCTGAGACCCAGTTCTGATCACCCCAACACCCACAACTTGATGCAGGGAAGGCTCATGTTGGCTCACGGTTTCAGTGGGTTCAGTCCTTGCTCAGCCAGCTCCAAGGCAGAAACAGCATGGTGGGAAGGCTCCAGCGTGAAAGCTGCTCACATCACGGAGACCAGGGAGCAGAGAGAGAAGGAAGGGGCTGGGCGGAGATGGATCCTTCCAGGTCGCACTCCAGGGACGGCCTCTGACCAGCCCCGCCTTCACCCCGGCCCCACCTCCTAACAGCTCAGGCAGCAAGAGCTCCTGCACAGAGGAACCCACTGATGAGCACAGTGCCCCGTGGTCCAGCACCTTCCACACAGAGGAGGATTTTGTTTAGATCTAAACAGGTCTTAGAGATGTTTCTCTACGAGCAAAGGAAATGCTAATTGTAAATAGTTTGAGAGTTTTTTTCAGAGGGATTTCGTTTTAACTCTGATGACATTTCTTATCTTAGACCGCTGTTCTCCGTTCCCAGAGACCAGGCCGACAGGAGGTGGCCACTGTGCAAATAAGGCTGGGCCTTCCCCAGTGTACACCTGCTTCTGGGCGCCTCTCCCGGGCACCAGGGATGTGATGTTTCTGGTTCAATGCTTCATCTTCTTTTCACCCCTCTTTTCCTACATGAAACTAAAGGCTTTGGACTTGCCTTCTGCAAAACCGTCAAAAACAGATCCTATTTTCTGGGTTTTGCCTTAACATTAGAGTCAATCAAGTGGATGTTCCTGTCTGAAGTCTTCGTCTGGCTGTGTTTGGCCTCACTGGAGAAACACAGGGGATGAAAGTCTGAATATTTTATTTTTCCTACCAACGCTTTAGCATTCTATCAGCATGGACGCGGTGTGCACTCAGGCATTGTAAACAACTGTCAATTTTCGTTTTTGAAAAATGGATTCAACCTGTTAGAAATTCAAGCCCCGATAATGTTATTTGGCACCACACACCCATGAATAATTCAGCTAATTTGCACCGTAGTTATCGGTACATTATGAGCCCACATGCTTTGAAGGTATTTCTGAAGCTTCACCATCCTGTGCAGTCAGTGCTCTCAGAAAACAGAGGTCTCACAGGAGCGAGGTCCTCCTGTCAAAGGGTGAGCGTTGGCGCTGTGGGACCCTGGGGACAAGCTCCGCCATGTTTACAGAATATTTGGATGTGGCTGGGGCCGTCTTTTCTGACTGAAGACAGAATTCTCTAACTTGAATGCGTGTGCTTGTTGATTCTGCAGCAACCTTTTGTTATGTCTTTATTATCAGTGTTTGAGTAGTGTGTTGAGTGTTTTGGCTTAGTTCAGGAGAGGGGTTCGTAGAGGATGTAGACTAGAGCATGCAGTAGAGGGTCTTTATGTATGCTGGCTAAGTAATTCTGTCAATAACTCCCAGGAGTGAACGGGTGAGTGAGGGAAAGGAGCAGGGAGAAGGGACTGGACACTACGGCCTCACGTCTGAGGCAGAGCATGCCGGGTCTTGGCTCCTGTGTCTCTCATGCTTCCGGAAAGAGAAGATGCTGGAGACGGAGGACAGGCCTGGAAGTCCACGGAAGAACCAGTGAAACGCTGTTTCTTCCGTGTGTGTTGCCCACTTCAGACACACAGAGGTCCAAAAGGTGGTTCCAAATGATTTTCTCTCCCATGTGCTGACTGTATATTGAGAATGAACAGATGGGTCCTATTGTAGGGGACCTACTTTTTTAAAAAATTTAATTTATTGGGGCCGGAGGGTTAGCTCAGTGGTTCCGGCGCCTGCCTTGCAAGCATAAGGACCTGAGTTCGATCCCCGGTCACCACATATAATGCTGGGCATGGAGACACGCCCACCAACAATCAACACCGCATACCACAATGCCGGACGTGGTGGCTCACGCCTGTCATCCCAGCACTCGGGAGGCAGAGGCAGGAGGATTGCTGAGTTGCAGGCTTGCCTGGGCACCATAGTGAGCTCAGGGCCAGCCTGAACTACAAAGCGAGACCCTGTCTCCAAAAGCAAAACAAACAAACAAACAAACAAACTTTAATTTATTGGTACATTACATATACACATCACAATTATGCTCAACAGTGAGAATTTGTACCAGTATATGATGTAACTTAATTCTCACTCTTCCCCTTCCCCTACCCACCCTACAACCCCACCCTGTTTTTATAGCTACACTTTCCACATAATACACAACTATTCTGAAATAAAGATATTATTGTTCAATGACCAGAGGAAATCTTGCGTTTACAACTGATCTGTCCTCTCAACATGCCTCTTTCTCTCTGTAGCCAGGATCTACAATAAACTATTAAGGTATGCTTCATCAGTCAGTTATGATCGTTATTATGTCTGTTTTATTTCATATGTATTCATATGTTTAATATTACATATATTCTAAGTTATATTTAACTCAGGAGGCAGTGTGCATCATTATTTAGACACATGCTTTAGTTTAAGAAAATGATCCAAAACACTGTTCTAATATTGTTTTTAGGATTGCTTTATGTCTGTGGACATGGAGTAATTTTCATAGAAAGAAAATACAATTATCATAAATAAATTGGGGCTTTTTGCATTTAGTATTATTCATTTAATATTACTGTGTCTCGTGATGAGCCTGAATCTTCGAGAGTAAAGGCCATGTCAGCGCCCAGCTGTCCACCGTCAGAAGCTCTCTCAACTCCTCCTCCACATTTCTTTAAGCCAATCCCCAGCCCTCCGGCTTGTGCGGGAAAATTTGTTGTTGCCGGAACTCTTTCATCTCAGGCCCTCTTTGCGGCCCCTGCTTGTCTCCGAGACAGCGACCCAGGAGCACAGGGAGCAGTAGCTACTTCGAGCTATGCAGAAAACATGCACAAAGAACTAAGTTTGTGCGAGGGGGGAGCGCTTCATCCAGCCCTGTGTTCGCAGGGTCGTGAAAGATGCATGTGGAGCTGGTTGGAATTTTGACCAAGGACGTTGGAGAATGGGGACACCTGGAGTCTTTAAATGATGGAGTGAACACATGTCTGCACTTATAAGATATGCTAAGCTGAGCTGGGTTTCTTCACAAGGACATTCGGGCAAAACTGCTCATGGAGTGAGCCCGTGGGGCCCGGCCTGGGACTCAAGCAGAGGAATGTAGCTTTCAGGCAGGGCTGGGCCATCACCACTCCTTCCTCAGCGGCTCCTCAGACTGGGAGGGTGGCCTCCTCACCAGAGCTCCTACGGTGGCTGAGAAGGGTCAGAAGGACACGGAAATCGAATATGAGCCCTGCTGTCACCTAGAGCCATGGAACAGTGACGCATGCCTGGGCGGTGTGGTCGAGGGAAGCCGCTCTGGAATGGACAGTGCTGCAGGCAGGGGCCTCTGTGCTCCCTCAGAATCCTCCACCACTGCCTGTTTTTGTATGGGCAGCTTTGGCATGATGATATGGTACAGGTGACTCATGAAGGACAGGAGCTTAAGAATGTCACCAAGGGGGCAGAGATTTTGTTCAGTGGTTCCTGTGCCTGCCTAGCAAGCGCAAGGTCCCAGGTTCGATCCCCAGTAACCACATACAACAATACTGGGTGTGGTGACTCATGCCCACTGGCCATCAGTACCACCGGGCTTGGTGACTCAAGCCTGTAATCCCAGCACTCGGGAGGCAGAGGCAGGAGGATTGCTGGATTCAAGGTTTGCCTGGGCTATATAATGAGCCCAGGGCCAGCCTGAACTACAAAAGCCAGACCCTGTCTCAAAAAAAAAAAAAAAAGTTACTAAGTGTCAGGATGATGGAGTCAGGTACAGAATGGGGCCGCGTCCTTCCTGCTCATATTTATTGGTGCAGTCTTGTTGATGTTCTTGATCCGGTTCCTGCTGCCTCTGATGCATTTCCCTTTAAACATAGGTTTGCAATGCACATAAAGATGATTCCCAGATTATGCCCCATCTGGACCGGCTTTGTCATTACTCGCTTCTGTTATCATAAAAACCTGAGAGGCAGGAGGAATGGAGGAAACGCACTGGTGGATAACTTTGAGTTTTGTTATTTTTCCTAAAATGCTAAAGACCTGGTGACTTTTAAATGATAGTGAAAAATGCACAACCAAAAATTATTGTGATTTTTTTTGAAATGATGTCATTATTTCACATGAATGCTCTACTTAAAAGTAGGGCAGAGAATCGAGTAAAAACCCAGGAAGGTAACCTTTAATTTGAAATTGGATGCATTGTGGTGCTCATGCTGTACGAATCTGATAGTGTATTAATGACCTCACATACATTACTTCAAATTGTACCCTTCAGCCGTAATGGCTGCTCCAATAACATAATAGCCACTTACCTGTAATTATAAGTTTTCAAGGCCTGAAATGATTCCAGTTGTTTTTCTCTGTATTTTCCATGCACAAGGGCTTTGTGCAGCACAAGTTCCAGAGGGGTTATTTCACCGTTCTCTGTTTCCAGCTCTTGAGTCATGTTGCAATTTCAATTAGCCCTGGGTGCACACAGAGCCCGAGGAGAGGTCTACGGGCATTTGCTGGGTGGAGCTTGGACCATGGGGCTCCCGTGTCTTGTGTCACCGGCCCGACCTCCACCTAGGCACGTCCAAGCCCAAGTGCTGCTTCTAGAGGGAATAGCCCAGGGCCTGGTCAGCGTGCTTCCGGGTGTCACCAGGAGACGAGTCCAGCCGCCCTCCAGCAGGCTGCACCGCGAGGACACAGGGGCTCCCCGCCGGCGTCGGGAGCCCCTCCTTCCGGAAAGCACGCCTGCACTCTTTATTCCCCGTCCCCAGGCACGCACATCTGCAGGTCTCCAAGCGCAGAGGGGACGCCCGCGGGAGTTCTGGAGAGGACGGTAGGGTGGTGTGTGGGAGGCCGGTTTAGGCTCAAGGACTCTCTGCAGGAAGTCTGCAGGGCTCAGCCGCTGCCGGAGTGACCATGGGTCACGTGGGGCCGGAGGGAGGAACGGTGGACTTCTGGGTGTGATCACAAGACACGGCGGGTTAACTCACAGCAGTCACGTGTGAGAGTGAAAAGTGCTTCTGTAGACACTGGATATATGCTGATACACACACCGTGCCCAGAGAGACACACGCACCCACTCGTGCACACTTACGCAGACACACAAGTGCACGTGCAGGTGTGCACACAGCTGCTGAATATTCACCAGCACCAGTTTCAGCTAGAGCCAAGCCCAAGCGCTCGCCCTCTTAGGAAAATTCAGCAGAGGTTGTTTCTCATTGGCCGGGCTGGAAATCGGAAAGGAGGCTTCAGGACAGCAGTGAATCTCCGCTGGGCAGCAGGCGTTAGAGACACAGGCCGGGGGTGATTTAAGTCCCTGAACCTCAAATCCGGGGAGCAGCAGCCCCTCCCGCAGGCCTGTGGTAGGGGAGCCCTCAGGGGAGGGGTGGACTTCTAAGAGGCTGGTCCAGGGGCCGGTGTGCGTAAGGTGCTGTCACTCCCGGCCGAGTCCAGGACAACGGGGCTGCGGGGACACGGGGATCTCTTTGGAGGCCCAGCCAGCCGCTGGGCAGAGCCGCCTGGCATCCAGATCGCCTGTGGAGCTCCTGAGCGCCGGGGCTGCCTGGGCGCGAGGGTGAGGTGGCTGAGCGCTCTCTCGGGGGCCTGCTGGCACCGTGCTGGCCTTGGGGCCGTGAGGTGCGGGGCTGCGGGGCGGGCTGCTTGTGCTCTGCAGAGCCGTCTTCGGGGGGGCTGCGCTGTCTGTGTGGTAAGTGAACAGGTTACCCGGCGGGGCAGCGGGATGTGTCTAGGTGGTGCCGGGTGCCAATCCCCAGGAGAAGGCACCTGCAGCCCAGCACTGAGCCCATGCTATGAGCCGCAGGATGCAGCCTTCGTCGCAAACGAGCCGGACACCTGCACAGCTGGGCGGGAGCGCTGTCACTGCGGGCGGAGACGCAGACCCGTTTCCACCAACCTGTGCCCACCCGTCTCTCATCTGAGCAGCTTCCCTCTCCCTCGCTGCTTTGGCCTTCCGGTGTCCGGATGAAGAGCCTGTGGAGTTAGAAGGCGTAGCAGGAGGAGGCGTCATGGAGAAAAGACTAGGAACGCTAAGAGGTGAGCTGGGCTACGTTTTTCTCGGCAAGAGACTATTTCCCGTCAGTGGCCAGTACTGCTAGGCGCTGCAAGCTTATTTTCTGCTATTGATTGGGGAAAAAAATGCATGCAAGGTACACATATGGTTTTGCGTTCCTATGCAATTGATCGGAGATTATCAAGGGGTAGAAGCAGAAGGATAGCTTGGCAACTGATCTCCGATTTGAATTTATCTTTCAGCCTTTTGGGTGAATGACGCACAGTTGTCTGACAGGCTGCGCAGGGACAGCCAGCAAGGCCGCGCCCCGTCCCCGCCTCCCCTCAGGGGCTGTGAGTGCAGGAAGGAGATCAGCACAGCGACAGCGTGGAGATCCCTCGAGTCTGGGCGCAGAGCTACCTTGGGCCCGGAGATCCACGGCCAGATACACTGCAGCGACATCCACAACAGCGAGGAAAGGAGATCAGCTCCTGCCTCCCCCTGGCCACGGGGTGAGGAGAAGGTGACCCCTGTCATTGTGGCCATGCCCAGGAGCCTGGAGGAGCTGAGGGCCGACTTCTCATACCCCGCAGCACGGTGAGACGGCCACGGTTGGCAGCAAGTAATTATATATCTCAAAACTGCAGGAAAGAGGGTTGTGACTATTTCCAACACCAAGCAGTGCTGACGTGTAAGGCGACGGATGTGTTACTTACCTGGACGTCATCATCACACATTAAAATATCACACTGTCCCCCACAGGTATGTACAGTCAAGTTGTCATTCCTACTCCTTCTCCTTCCAGCCCCTGGCAACCAGCAGGTGCTTCCTGTTTCCATGGATTGTTCATTTCTTTTTTTTTTTTGGTGGTACTGGGGATTGAACTTGGGCCCTTGTGCTTCCAAGGTAGGTGTGGTATCACTTGAGCTAAATCCCCAGCCCTCGACGGTTCATTTCTTCATTCTTCATGTAAATGCAGTCATAGAGTTTAGAGAAAAGACACGCAAAGGAACCGATCTGATCTGCACGCTACAGCAGAACGCTTCACCTCATCTTGGAAGCGTAATATCACGTGGGTTTTTGGGCAGGTTACACAGCCTCAGCTGCAACGCGGCGGAGAGAGTCCCCGTCCAGCGTCACACTGGACACCTGCTCCGAGGACGAGTCTTCCTGCGCGTGGCCCCCCACCGCCGCTTGTCCCGACACCTCAAGAACACAGCGCGGACCGCCGGGCTCCCTCTGCCTCCCCCGCCATCATCAGCTCCGCCTTCCTCCCACTTCTGGAAGAAGAGCAGGACGCCGCCCAGGCTGAGCGCCCTCGGCTTCCCACCTTTCAGAGCCACCTGCCTGGGGAGCCCGGGCCTCCTGGCCCTGCCTCGGGGGAGGCTGGTGGCTCCGCAGACTTCTGCCCTCGAAGCCGGGCTGTGCTGCTGCCCTAGCTTCCTAAGATGCACCGTTCACGTCTGGGGGGTTCTGGGGCTGGGTGGCCCCCAAGAGGGCTAGCGGTTCTTCAGACTCTCTGGGGAAGAAAGGAGAGGAGAGGCAGCCACACCCCTGTGCCGTGAGGGATGAGGGGTGCCAGAACTCAGGGTCGTGCACGCTGTGGGTCCTTGCTTCCGCCGCCATGTGGCAGGCACGCCTCTGGCTCCGGACCTTTCTGTCCAGCAGTGGCTCCTTCCACACAGACGCTCCCCTCCACAGTCAGCCGGAATGTGGGCCACGCCAGCATCTCTGGATTTACGTCCCGCCCGACCTGGACCCAGACATTCTAGCTGGAGGCCGGCAGGGAGGCCCTCGCTGAGCCTCGGTTTGCTTCCCGTCACGTGAGGGGAGGTCCCTCCTGACCGTGCGAGGACCGCCCTATCGGAGGACAGTGCCAGCTCCTTCCTGTGGTGGAACCTGGGCTTGTGCAGCTCTGGTCTCCACTTTCCTAACATTTGTGCGAAAAGCAGTTAAGCACAGCCGGGACGGCAGCAAAGAGGAGACGGGCGAAGGCACCAGAGCTCTCGGCACCCACCCTGGCTCAGCGAACACAGTCTTAGTCGTTTAAATCTTACCATGACTTGGGAGTCACCCTGGGAAGAACACAAGACATCCGAACTCAGATCTTGCTGAGGGACTTGGTGCTATGACTGGGTGTCTCCTCCCACACTGGAGCGAACGACTATTCCTTCAACCCCGTCCTGCTTTTCCCTCCGGTGACTGCCTCCTGGGACTCCCTGGCAGAAACAGTTGAAACGTAGGAACGTTTTCCAAACTGAAGTTGAATCCCTTTCTATTGCTTTCTTTCTCGTCCCTTTTTTCTCTGCATTACGTCTGTTGTGTTGCTTGTTCCCCTTGCAGAAGAGCGCGGGGTGCGTTGCTCCCATCCCCCACGCGAGCTCCTCTTCCAGAGGCCTGCGTGGCTTCCCTCTGTGCGTTTCTAAGGCCATGCAGGCTGGCAGAAGCCCGTGCCCTGAGCTTCTGTCTTTGCAGGACTCAGAGCTCGCTGATGAGTGGGTCGCACTGTGACCGTTAATTGTGATGTCAGCTCGGCTGCATGAAGACACGCCTAGATCTGCAAAACACACTTCCTGGGGGCCGTGGGACCTTTCCAGAGATCAGTGATGTCTGGCTCAGCTTCCCGAGGAAGGAAGACCCCCCCTGACTGTGGTGGTGCTGCTCCCTAGGCTTGGGCCGCAGATGGAATTAAAGGGAAAGAAAAAGAGAGTTGGCCTTTCTCAAAGAGCCGCAGCCTGCTTGAGCTGTGTGTCTTTTGCCGCCACTGCCTTTGGACATCAGTCTTTGCTTCCTTCAGCCTCCGGAGCAGGCTGACAGCAGAGCCTTCCCGGGGAGGCCCCAGACCCTCCACCTTCCTGGCGCGTCTCCCCTGCCCTGCTTCCCAGCCGCTGCGATCCGAGCATCATTGCTCCACGGTGCCGTTCTGCCAAAGGTTTTGTCTTTGAAGCCAGCAGACCATGGACTGAGCACCGGAAAACATGAAGTCAAACTAAATCTCTTTTCTTTTATGCAGTGGGGGTCGGTTACTGAATCTCGGTAATGAGAGTCAGCCTTTACTCCTACCAACCAGGTACTAGAGAACAGGGGTCAGATCCTACCTCCGCCTGATCTCTCATCTCAGTAATTCTCCTAAGGCCTCAGGACCCGCTGCTCTTTCTGCAAGAGGCGACACAGCTCAGTGTAGACACTTAGCTCATAGTTTTGTAGGACGTTCCAAACACTATCATGTTCTTCAAGAGCATCGACCATTGAAAAGGCAAGTATTTAACATCTTTGCTGATCACAGCTACAATACTAAAAGCGATTAAATTCTTCCTTCCGAACTTGTCCACCTCAAAGTGACAGAGAACATGTGCAGAACAGATGAGAAGTCTTGCCAAGGCCGGTGGATGCCTAGCTGGCGGGCATGTTGCTAAGTGCCCCTGGCAGCACCAGTTTCTCCGAGACTCCAGCCTCTCCCTGGGATCCGGCAGCCTTGGGCCCGTGTCTGCCCAAGGCTGCCTCTTGCTCCCAGAGCGAATCAATACTGAAAGAGTGGTTTTCAAAGGGCTGGAGTCATTTGTAGTCTATTTGTGTCTGGAATGTTATTTCAGCTTCTTTCCCACAGAGCAAATATCACCAGAGGCAATACCGTATCCTCTTCATATCTACACAGGAAAAAAAAAAAAAAAGACAGTTTAGCACCCTCAGTAAAAGATATAAAGATTTGAGAGTCTGGGGAGTTTTTATGTTTTCTTCTCCTGAGAATTTAAGAAAAGTAAAGCCAAAGGGCAGAGATGTCTGGAATGACAATAGCAGTCGCTGGCTGAGTTTAGTGGGCCTTGCCCGCATGGACGTGTGCAAGCCTGGAGCCCTCTCTGGGGCTGAGAACGTCCTGGGAAGCCCCTGGCTGCTCCCACACGATCACCGGGGACAGGGACCCTCATCTTCTCACTGTCTGTCGGACGCTCTTCAGATCAACATCTTAAAATCGGCATCCACACACTCGACTACAAAGTAAAATCAAACATACGTATTTTACATATTACAATACCACACAGACCTGTGAGTGTTTATATCAGACACTCACTGAGCCACTTTTGCATTTTTTATTGAGATGGAAGAATGCAAATACTGACGAATACATAATGTACTGCGCAGCAACCTTTGTATTAGCCTTCTTTCTCATCTACCGTAATTTTGTAACACAGTTATCATCACTAGTATTTTACAAAATGCCCCATGAGCCGTGATGGAGCAGAAAATTTGCCTGATAGTAGAAAGAGATGAAGTTAGTCACAGGCTTCCAAACAGTTCTCTATGGGCCTGGAAAAAAGCTCTTCCACCCAGGACCACACGAGGGCCTTGTCGACAATAAGACACATAAACATGGTTCACCTTGCCGCCTCCTATTTCAGTTTCTAGTTAGACTGCTGAGGAGATCCGAGATGCGTTCCTGTATATGATCTTGATTACTTTCTGCCTGATGCACATCGACGTCTGTTTCGAATAAACAGAGCTGTAGACAAAACCCATTTCCCTGCCCAAGTCTTGAGATATAGTCTACTCTTCTGAGTGTAACAACCCACCTTACTCATGTACCATCGACACCACAGTTCTCATTCTTAGGAAGTATACTTGATTTCAAAATAACAATGTAGCCAGCATGCTTCCAGTGTATAATTTTAATAAGAGTAACAAAAGTTGTTATCTGGTCTCAGGCATGTTTACATATATTCACAGAAACCCTCCATCTTGTGTTATTACAATAAAATGCTTGGAATGACAGAGAAACAAGGCCAGGAGGGGTTGAGTAATCCCTCTGATATCACACTTCTGGAATAAAACCCGTCTGAGACTAGAATCCAGCCTTCAGGATGTAAAGCTCATACTGTGGCATACTCCTTGCATTTCTCTCGTGGTTGGAAAGATGATTCATTTCCAATCTCTCCAAGCCTTTTCTCAGTTCTCAATAGCTTTGTGGAGACACCGCTCACCTGCCGTACCCACTGTGGACAAGTCTGTTGTCCTCAGTATATACAGAGGTCTGTGCGAATAGCACCACTGCCAATTTTAAAATAGTCTCATAATTTAGAAAGCATCTTGGAGTGTTATATAGGAGAAAATGCAATGGAGAGACTGAAGAAAATGTGGGCATCACTGGGGAGGAGAGCCCTGCGAAGCCAACTCTGAAACAAAGATGGCGGACAAAGATGGTGGACACCAGGCAGCTGACTCTGTTCTCCCTTCCAAGGCAAAAGCAAAGAAGGAGAGACGGTAATGGGGTCGGTCTAGAACTGCCTTGGGCTCCAATTTGTTCCCCGTTAGACTGTGCACCAAAAAGCCACATGGGTGGGACTTGAGTCTCTAAATCAGTGAGAATCGAGGCCTCAGAGTCCAGTGAAATGTTGTGATGCTGTCAAAGGCCACCAATCAAAGAAGCTGCATGAAAGGAGCTTGAAAGATAAACAGTAAATTGTCAAATGCTTTTTCTGCATCTACTGAGATGATCGTGTGCCTTTTGTCCTTGACTCTGTTAATATAGCCTACTACATTTATTGACGTACGTATGTTAACTCATCCCTGTACCCCTGGGATGAATCCAATTTGGTCAGGGTGTCTGATCTTCTTGATGATCCTCTGTATTCGGTTTGCCAGTAGTTTATTGATGGTTTTGGAAGCTAGATTCATTAGAGAGATTGGCTTGTAGTTCTCTTTTGTGGTCGGGTCTTTCTCTGTTTTTGGAGTCAAAGTAATAGTTGCTTTGATAAATGAATTTGAGAGTCTTCTATCCTTTTCAATTTCATTAAAGAGTTTGAGAAATAATGGCATTAGGTCTTCTCTAGATATCTTATAAAATTCAACAATGAAGCCATCCAGACCAGGACTTTTCTTTGTTGGTATTTTTTCCATTACGTTTTCAATTTTACGGATTGAAATTGAGGTGTTCAGCTATCCAGTTGATGACTCTGTCCTCTGTGCAGAAGAGAGTCTGGCTCCTTTGCTGACCGGAGGGCCCAGGCTGGGGGCTGCTGGAAGAAGGGGTCACGGGGTGGCGGCTGTGACCCTATTTCAGCAGCTTTTCCTGCATTCGATCCTCCTTGGAGTGACGGGTTCAGTCTGGGATGGAGATGTCCAGGCAGCAAGCTGAGGATGAGGCCAGGACAAAGGACAGTGACAGACAAGATAAAAAACGAAAAAGAAACACCTGGACTTCTCTAAGAATGTGTGCTCTTTTTGAGAGCCCAGAATCAGAGGGTGTGTGAGACCCTGGAGGTGTCAGAGGAGAAGGGCAGGCTGTCTCGAGTGCTCTTCTGCCCCAGGACAGTGGGGTTCAGTGAGCAGGGCATGGAACAAGCCCCAGGCTATCGGGCCCAGGGCTGGCAAAGGCATGTAGAGTATCCATGGCAGCGTGAACTGGTGTGGACCTTTTGGAAAGGAATTGGGTCTGGTAGGTCAGAGATCTTAAGTGTGAACTTCCTTTACCTCAAAATGACAGTGAGATGGTTCTTTTATCATTTATCCTGAGGAAGTCAGGATAAACGATACATGAATTCATCATTTCCAAAAGCAAGAATTAGTACAAAACATTCCTGTTACAAATTCAAAATTTTTGGGTAGAGGGAGGGTGATGCCGTTTGTCTTCTGGCCTTGCACTGTGCCAACAGCAGGGCCTGGCATTTTTAGGGGCTTGTGATTGGATCTCTTCAAAGTCTGCCAACGCCGAGATCTTGGCTCTCAGGGAAGACGCTCCCTAAGCTGGGCAACAACGCTCCTTTCGCTGCGTTGGAGTCAGGGTCTAAAGACTCCCATGCAGTTTGCGGGGAGGAAGGGAGAGAAGGGCAAACCGTGTTTAAGCGATTTGTACCAGCACAATAGAATCAGATCCTTCATCCCCACCTGTTCTCCCAAATTAAAAAAGGTTCCAAAGCAGTGAGCTCATAAGGAAAGATGCTCATGCTGGAGCAATTAGCCGCCGGGGGTGGGTTAGCGCCTGGGCGGGTCGGGGCGGCGCCTCGAGGGTGGCAGCTGTGCGGCTACTTCGGCAGCTTTTCCTGCGCTCCGATCCTCCTCGGAGTTCTGCTTCGGAAGCGCTGCAGGCTGCTGGGGCTCCAGGGCTGGGTGCTAAGTAATCACATTTAGAGAACAACTCGTAGCAGGCCCCGAGCACCACCTCGAAATGTCAGGGCTCAGGAGAACAGTGTCAGGCGCTGACTTTTCAACAGCTGGCTGTCACTTTTTAATAAAAACGCTTGTTTAGCTCACAACATGTGAGACTCTGAGTGTCACTGCTCCCAGGGAAGGAGAGCCCGGAGGCGCCCCCACCCCCGTCGCCATCCTCGCCTTCTCCAAGAGTGAGAAAAATCACGGTTTCACTGCCGCCGAGTTGATGGCCCCACAGAGTGAAGGAAAATCCCCTAGTGTCCAGGGCGGCTGAGTGTGAGCGTAGGCTGAGGCCGGTGTCACAGTCCTGCAGCCTCATGGGGATGTGTCCAGAGGTCCGGGCCTGCCGGGGACGGGCCTGCCGGGGACGGCCCCCTTGGGACTTGAGGCTCTGAGGGCCGCAAGACTTCTTTGCAGCTCTGCACTTTTGTCCCTGTAGGGCCAGAGGGACTTGCACAGCACCAGCGCCACGTGGTGGCTGTGGTCCACGTTGTCCACAGAGAAAAGGCCACAGCTTAGTCTGTGACTCTCTGCCCCGAGGGGCCTGGTACAATCAACCCGAAACAACAAAATGACCCGGAGCACGAGAAGACAGGCGTCTGCTCTCTGTAATACCTCTCCCTACCCTTGATGCCCTTCATGGATGAAGCGAGGGGACCGGGTAAAGAGACCGGGTATCTGAGAGGTCACGTGGCAGCGGGGTGGGGGCATCACCATAGGAGGAGCAGGAGACGCCGCTGGCCTGGGCTGGGGGTTCGGTGGGGGCACCGTCGCCAGGCAGGTAGCCCGGGAGCAGGGTCCCGACCGCACTGGCACTGGGACTGGCTTGGTGGAAGGCCGTTCTTCACTGCCAGGCAGACTGATGGGGTGAGATACCTCGGAGAGCCGCAGCCTGGACTCCTCGCCCACCTGCAGTTCCCGGTAGGGTCCGCGCTGCCGGGAGAACCTGGCGCTGCGGCACGGCTGTGAGGACGGAGGGCGGCTGGGGCGGGACAGGCAGCCCAGGCCTCCCCGCTGTGGGGCGGAGCCTGCCCTGGAGAGAGACCGGCCCGCAGCGTGTGCAGCCTGCTGCTGGCGTCTTTGCCACTGGGGACCCAACCGGAGCCGCACAGTTTGGGAAATCGAACCTGAAAGGTGCCATCGCCGTGCTGCGAAGGGAGCTTCACTGCGTCCCTGGAAACGACCCGGTGCCCAGGACACAGTGGACATGAAGGTGCAGAGAAGACACGGCCTTGAGGAAAGCCGAGGTCCCTGCTGGCCGCACAGGCACGCACCTGGGGGAACCAGCAGCGGGGCGAGCCGGGCAGAGGAAGAGGGCGTCCTGATCTCCTTCTCTGTGTTCCTACAGCCGGAGACCAGCAGAGGCGGGACCTCGGGACAGGAAGGGGGGGTCACAGGGCCTCGGCCTCCTCCCCTCCCCCTTCCCAGCAGAGGAGGGCAGCCCCATCCTCCACAGCTCTGGGCCTGCAGAGCCATCGCAGCTCGGGCACTGAGCTGAAGTTACAGCACCTGCAGACCGTGGGCTCAGGCCATGGAAACTCTGAGCCAGGGCCAGGCTTTCCTCTCAGCAGATCTCTGGTGTAGCAGCTGGGCGGGGACCGGAAGGCGCCAGGACAGAATGCAGAATGCCACCGTGTGGGTAAAGGAGGGCCGAGGCCCTGGGTGCGCAGGCTCGAGGTAATGTGATCTGTTGTACTAGGGATTCTTAGGCAGTTCTCAGCGGTGCGGTTGGTCACCATAGAGAGGTGACCGTGAGGAGCAGAAGCTGTGGACGTCCCACGGCAGTGACTGTACTGTTGCTACTGCTCTGCAGTGTTATGCTGTAAACTCCAGGAGAATTTATTTTTAAAAACAAATATCTACAGGAAAATCCAGTTTGCTTATCAGCTCACACCTCTGACTTTCCCCTGACTTGGATTCCAGTTAAGGCTGTAAGACCCAACTTGACATAAAAATAGCCATTTTGGGCTGGAGATTTAGCTCAGTGGTTCCAGCGCCTGCCTTGCAAGCGCAAGGTCCTGAGTTCGATCCCGGTAACCACATACAATGCTGAGCATGGTGACTCACACCCACCAGCCATCAACACCACATACCACAGTGCCAGGCGTGGTGGCTCACACCTGTCATCCCAGCACTCGGGAGGCAGAGACAGGAGGACTGCTGAGTTCAAAGCTTGCCTGGGCTACATAGTGAGCTCAGAGCCAGCCTGAACTACAAAATGAGACCCTGTCTCAAAACAACAACAACAACAACAGACCAAAAAACCCAGCCATTTTATTAAAAACCTCCACTTGTGTCCTGCAACTTCCCTGTGAACCCGGAACTTGTCTCCTTGGGTACTGTTCACCCAACCAGTGTGTGCAGCAGCAGACTGTATGTTCTGAAAATGCTCTGTTCTGTAGTCAGCCGTGATCTCATCTTTGCTATTGGCTTCTGTAACAACTCATTTCTGCACTTTAACAATAGAATGATCGAATCACTTCTGGATAGAAACCTCTTGGAGACAGGTGGGGGGTAGAGAATTTTGACTTTCAATACCATGTGCCAGTCTACGTGGGCGCCCTCCTCCTCTGGAGGGATGGTCCTCAGCTGAGTAATAAAGTTCTTGGTTGGACTTTAAGATCATGTTGTGTCCGGAGAGACTGTCTCGGTGGGACTTGGTCCCAACAGAGTGGACCTTGTACTGACTTCTAGACATAGGAAAACAAATTCCATTTTCAGCTGGAAAGTACAGACAGAAAGGTGTCCACAGCGTCTCAGTGTTTTGCTTCCCGTCTGGAGCCCTGAACTCAGCCGCAGGCAGTAGGCGTTTGCGCAAGTGCAGGGCACGTCCCCGCTTCGGCTCCGCCTTCTCCGCGTTGACTGTCTCCTCCACCCGTGGAAGGGGCATGGGCTGGGGCCGGCTTTGGCGCTGACCTGGTCCCCACGGGCTCAGTGAGCCTCCCAAGCCCCTGCCGAGCAGCGGGGCAGTGGGCACTCGGGTCCCTCCAGTGTGCTTAGAATGCAAAGAAAAACTCGGCCAAGGACGCTGCGGGTGGACACCCACCTTCCCACGGCGTGGGCGCTTCTGCCAGGCCGGCGCCGGCTCCAGCCCTCCCTTTCCGCTGGGCCTGCCGGCTTCAGCGTTCTCTGCCCTTCCGGGTAGTTCGTGCCAGGCTCTGCTCCGAGTGCCCGGAGTCTGACGCAGTGGGCCGGCGGGGAAGGGGCCGGGCGCCCTTGCGAAGCTCCGTCACGGTGGGTTTGTCTTCAGAGGACGCTGCAGCCGCTGTAGCGAATATATTCGAAGCGCTAACTCCCGTGCAGAGGTGGATGCAGCGGAGAAGGAAGCGAGGAAGACAGCGCAGCCTGTCCTCTTTCTCCTCGGTGCAGTTCCCGAGGTCGTGAGCACCACGCCGGCGGCCGCGGCACCGGTTCCCTGTTTCCCTAAAGAGAGCGAGACAGCAGGCACAGACGCACGGCCGTGCAAACACTTTTTCTCAGCTTCACCTGGAAAGACGCGAGCGTTGGAAGGTCTCCGAAATTAAATATCAGGTGTGTTTAAACAGCTGGGGTCTTGGAGATGTGTTTACACTGGCCTGTATTTTAAGGCAAAGTTTATGGAAGAGGGAGGTAAGAAGTCACATGTCCCTAACTGGTGGCATTTCGTCTTCCACATACTGTCGGATCGCCCGAGGAACCCAGCGGACAGAGCTCTGCGGCCCCGAGCTTGGCCCGGCGCAGCTCCCGGGAGGAGGCCGGGGACGGGCCCCCGCGGAGCCCGGGTCCGCCGTGCGCGGGAGGGGAGGTCGCGGCGACGGCAGCGCGTGGCCTGTGTGATTCTGCGGGTTTTCCAAGGTCCCTTCCGCTGGAACGGGGTTTGCGGGGCTCGGCGGACTCACCGCCCGGGCGCTGGCGTGTCCGCGCGTCCGCCTCGGTCCGCAGCCGGCCGGGGCGCGTGTGGGCGGCGTGAGGCCTCGCACAGCTCGGCCGCCGGCTGCGTCTCCGGGGTGAGGCGGTGCGGCCCGCTCAGACCCCCGGGGCTGAAGCGGGAGGGCGGGCGAGTCCGGCAGGATCCCGTCTCAGAAACGACAACAGCAAAGAGATACATTTTCTTAAAGGGTGGCGTCTACGATTTGGTTTCTAAACGGCGTGCACTGTGGCGCGTGAACAGGGCACGGCCCCCGGCTCGGCGCAGGAGGGCCCGATGCGGGAGCCAGCGCCCCGGAAGGAGCCTCGGGCGGCCCGGGAGCCCGGCGCCCCTTTCCTCTGGCTCCCCGCAGGTCCCTGTGCGCGGCCGGCCCGGGAGAGGCCTGGGAGCCGCGGGACCTCCAGCCGGGGCCTGCGCCCCTCAGCGCCCCCCGCCAGGGCCTCCCCGACCGACGCGCGGGCCGAGCCGCAGCTCTGCGCTGCCGGAATCCGCCGAACAGCGGCCGCGGCCTCCTGTCCTGCGGTCAGCGTCCCCCGAGCGGCTCCGAGCTCCTCCTTGCGGTCGCCCTCACGGGGAGAGCGGGGCCTCGCCGCTCGGCGTCCGGCCCCGGCAGAGGCCCCGTGCGACCGCGGCCCGGAGCGCACTGACGTGACGGAGGCGATCGGAAGGCGGCAGCCTGGTTCCCGCCAGCGCGCCCCGGGAGCGCCGGGGACGAAGCCCGCGCCACACACCACGCGCTCCACTCGGAGCAGGAGCTCCCTGAGCGGTTGCAGCGACGAGAGAAGTGCCCTTGAATTTTCTGAATAGTTCGAGTGGTGCCCGACTCTGCCATCAATTGCCTGCGAGCCCGGAGCGGCTGGGGCTTGACTTCCCGTCTCGGCCGAGTCGCCCGTCTCGAGTGCCCGCCCCGAGTGGCCGCCCCGAGTGCCCGCCCCGAGTGCCCGCCCCGAGTGGCCACCCCGAGTGCCCGCCCCGAGTG